>JANHGL010003569.1:21795-51782 GCA_024611195.1 Ceyx melanurus | reverse complement strand
ATGGGTTGTGCAAGCTAAACTGAAAGACAGACACCTACAAATTAAGCATTACAATGCTAAGAAACAAAAATACTCCTGCCTCTTTGTGGACAAGACATAAGAGCTGAAATACCTGGGAAAGGCACATCAGGAAATGAGCAATTCTCTCTGTGGTAAGTGTGAGGACTGGACTTTGTGCTGCATTACACATAGTCACAAGCTGATGGGAACAGTGAAGCTGAAAGGAAATCCTGAATAGCAGCTCATTCAGCACTCAGTATAAAGGTTGTGTGGCAATACTCATCAGTGAAAAGGTAATTAAAGATTTAATGCACCTGCCTGATGGGGACAAATCAGTGTTTGACAGGGAATCTTCATTGCAGTGCATTCTAGGCTGGGTGTGCTTGGCTTGCAACCTTGAAGTAGCCTTGGCATATGTTAATTTTCATTCCTTTTAATGTCATATTATATAAACAATCCCTGTATTAAGACTGAGTTCAGATATTTGTATTAAAAAAATTATCCTCTTTGATTTGAAGGATACATTGTATCAACTTCCTTATTCAAAGGATGTACTCTAATTAAAGATTGAATTTTCTCAGTGTTTTAACTAAATCTGTCACTTAGCTTATGAATTAAAAATAATTAAAGATAGGGTCTCATAAGAATTGTAATTCTGCGCCTGCTCACTTCTGATTCCTTTCAATAACAAATTGCTAGTTTTCCATTGTTCACACACTCTGCATAGTTAGGGCTTACTATGACATAATTAATGCACATGGGAAAATTATCTTGTAAGTAAAAACAATTTTTGTCTCCATTATAATCAGATTTTTGTCTTTCTTAGAAAAGATACAGTTAATCCATTCCTGCCCACACTTGAGGAAGGCAATTGCTTGTGTATAGGCATTTTTTTCCAGGGACTAGCTGGCCCCTACCAGAAGACAAAGCTTAGTATGGTGCCTATGCCAACTGTGAGCAAGCATAGCTGATGTTCCCATTTCTCAGAGCCAGACTGCTCTGGAAGATGGATGTCATTTCATAAAGAAGTTTCACTGCAGAGCTGTTATTAAATGTTTCTTTGATATCACAAAATAAATGAAATATGAAACTTCTGAGTTTTACTATATATTGTATATTACATAAAATAGAAGAATGTCATATCTGCCCTAGATAATTTTTGCCATATGAATAAAACTCACTGTTTTTGTATGCATTTTACAGAAATTTCAATACATATAACCCAGTTAATCAGCTGTCCCAGATACCTGCTGCCAGCAGGATACTGAATGACCTTACTTCACCGAGGTGGACATTCTGATCCACATCACAAGACTCAGCTCCTTTTGCCTGCTAATATTTCCCTTTCAAACCTCAAAAATTCCATGTATTTTTTGGTAGCCTTTTCCACCAACTTAATAGGAAAAAAAGAAATGAAACTGTGACAAGTGAATAATAACAATACATACTATTTTTTTAGTAACAATGACCTTGAAAAGCTAGGAAATAAAAAAAAACAAACCGACAATTTATTAACAATATAGTGCTTTTGCACTAATAGAAAGAAAATGCATATATCCTCAAGAAATTGCAGCTTTGCTTTAAAAATAAATAAAATAGTGGTCACAAAATGGCCACGTATTAATCTACACACACTACTTTTAATCTGTGCACAGAATATAAATTCTGATTATTTCTCTGTGGCTGTAGCGTTAAAATTCAGCTGTGTGTTGTTCTGCAAAAGGTAAGGAATATATGTGGAAGTAAAACATAAATGCAGCCTCCACTTCTTCACAGATATTAATCTCAGAATTGCTAATGTATAAAAAATATTTGAAGATTCATAGTCACTTGATGCTTCTTGTTTCTCTAGCTTACAGCAAAAATTAAACATGAAACATACTTAATGCTCAGTTTTGAAGATTAATACATGTCTATCATCAAACAAAGCATGCAATTAGAAAATCATAGAATTCTGAGTCTCAATAAAATAAACCACTATTCAAAAATGGAAATTATTCTTCTGTCAAGGAGTGCCTCAGATCAGAAGTGCAGTTGATAAAAAAGCCATCCTCTCTATATCTCAGTCTTATTTCTCATAAGATGAGCTAATGATGTTTTATGGCAACTCCAATAACTTTTCCCTTCCCTCTGCTAAAACAAGGAAATGTGGGGGAATGAAAAAAAACATTTGATTTCCTAAAACTTTATGGGTATTAGTTGATTTTTTTTACATTTTTTTTACCCTACCTGCATAAAAATTTTCCAAAATCTTTGCTTATGCTTATACAGTTCCCACCTTTTCTTAATTATTTTCCATTTTCTTAACATTGCATTCCATAAACAAGAAACTAAGTTCCTGAGGCAAATTTATGGTAGCTCAAATCTTGCTCTTTCTTTTTTTCTGCCTGTCTGTCTTTATGAAATTGGAAGAAATATAATTACCTTAGAGACCTCTAGCCTTCTGTCCAATTTGACTGAAATCACCCAATAGCTTCAGATGTTTTCAGAGGAAAAGAGTCCTACAAAGTCATAAGCACTGAATAATTTCACCACTTCTCCTTTAAACAACAAACCAACAAAAAAAATCCACTAAAAACAACAAACCAAACCAACCCAGATTTACCTTAAACAAAATACAACCTATTTTGCATCTGAGCTGTTTCATAAGTATGGATTTAAAAATTCACCTTACTCCAGTAGACAGATTCATTTATATCTAGTCAGTTTTAAAGAGCATTATGAAAAGTCTATTAACAAGATTCCTTTTCATAAACTAGGCTGAACTTCCAATTTCTCATGACGTTCTATTACTTTGTACATATGCAATGGTATTTTAATATATGGTCTTACAAACAAAATAAAATACAACTCCAAAGCCACCACTCTGGAAGCTTTTAAAACCAAGCTACATGTAATTAATTTTAAATTTCATTTTGTTTTGGGGTTTTTTTGTTTTTGTTTTTTTCGTAAATATAAAGTTCCTTATTTCAAAGTTAAAAAAATTTAGATTACAATCCTCCCAAGATTAACCTTAGTTGGAATCATAGTCTGCATAAATGACAGAAACATCCCAAAATCTGAAAAGACAAATCTCATCTTTGAAATTACTGAAAGCCTTCATTAAGCCTTAATATATGCTGTCAGTTTTAAGCAAAATAATAGATGAGATTTTAACATAATCAGAAGAAAACTGCTGGTACCTGCCTCTGTTACTGTCACATTTAAATTGACATGGTAATTTTAAAAATAACACCTTTCCTAAGTCATTTAGAGACTGACAAGCACCCACCATTTAGAAAACTTTTCTTCCCATAGAAGCATAATATGAATTCACGGGTACAGATGAGCAAACATCTCTTCTACCATCTCTTCCACTGTGGGAGGATATCTGAAAAAGTCATACTAACACCTTTCTCTTGGGCAATTTTTTTGTTTGTTTTTGTTACAATAATAATTCACAGGTTTGGTTTTTTTGTTGCTGTGGGTTTTTGTTTGTTTTGCTGTTGTTGTTCATACCCCTGTTCTTTCCTTCTTTCCTCCGACTCCTCTTTGAAATATGGCTGGCATTGCCTAGGATAAGAAATCAATCGCTGGTAGCTTCTGATGAGCTTGTCCAGGTCTCTGTTAGCCCAAAGTCTTCCCAAACTTCTCTTATGCAGCAGCTAAGATCTTTTTTTCTTTCAAAGTAGCATTGAAAAAGACTTCCCATACATGAACTTCATGATGGTGAAATTAAACTAAGCTGCAAATAGTGGCAGAGGAGGTATGCCACCAATAAGAGTTTGAATTAGAAAATCTTGCATTGCTTTTCTGAAAGGTCACCAGGTGATGGCTTCAAAATCTGTTCTGAGATAGTCATATTTTGTGCCTATCAGCTGTCATTGTTACATTTCACTATTTCAGCTCCAAAGGATTGTAATGGGATGTAATCATTTCAAGTACTTCAGAAGTAGCTCAGAGCTCTAGCTGTTGGATCACTTGATAAAGACTTAGAGAAAATATTTGAACACTCAAGGAAGGCAACAGCACTATGGATAATAAAATGCCATGACTCATAGCACTTTTTCCACTGTTAGGATGTATTTTCCACTTTTGTAAAACAAAACAAGAATTCACAACTGAAAACACCTGAAAATATTTCAACCCCTCTCAGCTGAGTCAAATCCCCCTGGGTTACATCTACAAAACATGACCAGACCTTGAAGTCTGGAGATCCTTTCAGGTCATGCAAATGGACCAGATATCTAGACATGAAGATGTACAAAAATAATTTCAATTAAAAAAACTCCGCAGTCTACCTATAAATGGAATTTATTACTTCATCCTTCTAAAGACTTATGGATAATGACAAAACTCATCACAGACCTATTCATCTTCTCAGCTTCCCAGGTCAATAAACAGGACTAACTGAACAGAAAAAAAAAAGAGACTTGCAATTCCAGCATTGGGAATAAGGTGTTGATATTCTCTTATATTCAACCACTCCATGAGCTTAAGATAAACTCACCACAACACTACCAACCAAGGTTCCTCCATGATTAAAGGACCCTTAGAGTAGGAAAAAAATTAGACATAGTGGACACTCAACTCTTGACAATAGAAGACAGGGTGCTGGTGCACACGTGTACCTCTGTGTGTCTGTACCTCTAGTTATGTATCAGTAGAGAAGCCTCACATACTTTATTTGTAAATTATTTTTTTCCTAATTCCACATGTGAAAGGGAAATGGAGGTTATTTTGCTTCTGCTTTGGCCTCTTTATGCTGAAGTCTTTATTTCTGTTGCTTCATGTCACATCTATCCAAGTGGCACGTACTGCATATATCCAGCATGAATGTTTCATGAATATTGGAGAAGCAATTGCAATGTGAGACACGATGCATATTTCAAATGACACATGACTGATGTGTTTGGAGATCTGGGTTTATTATGTACTTGCAACATTCATCTACTACCAGAAAGCTGGTCTTTCCCTCTTTTGCACTGACTTAAGTCAAAGAAAGAAAACAAATGTGCATTTTGAATGTATCTGATCATTTACTGAAACAATGAATTAATGTACTGTCATGTTTGTTTTCTACTGTTTTTCCCCAAAGACAGAGCACAGAGATAAAAACAACATCAAAACCCTTTTGTATTTGCTTCAAAATATAAAAGTTTCTTTTGAAAAAAACTTTTCATGCACGACATCATTACTAGGTTTGCATCAATAAAATTTGTTTTCATACCAAATTTAAGTAAGACTTTTACTATAGAAACCATTCTAATCTTTTATTTGATATTTCCAATTCTCTGAAGAGTATCTCTATTCTGTTATTTCCCATCTCCAAATTATTAAAAAGATCACATTCGTAAGCAGTGACTCATGTGATTCAGTAAAAATGTTAAGACAGTAGCTAAGTATTTGTTGCCATCTAATTTCTGCTGTAAGAATGACCACTTCTAGAAAGGTGGTTTCCTTTGATTTATCTTTCTTCATAACAAAACAAAATAACAACTACATCCCCAGCCCATACACTCACACACATTATATTGAAGAGACTTCATTCGATCCAACGAAGAAAAACCAACTTCTTGGAAGCTCAAAAAGTTTCACAGTTAAGTTTCCCTCCAAATTATGCAATCAGCTGTCTTAAAAAAACAACACCTAACAGCATCTTTGTTATAGCAAAACAACACACCTGCTTATTTCCCAAGAAAAAAAGGATGCATGAAAAGATTGCCTGGGCCATCTTTATGGCTTCTCTGGCAACTGAATGGTGAGTGGATGTGAGGAACTTAAAGGACACAGACTGGAACAGGCAGACTGGGAAGAGGCAGTCACATCCACATCACTAACCCATGAAGACTTCAAAGATATGTTTGGGATTTTTTTTTTTAACAGTTTCTCTTTTATAGATCATAAAATCTATTCTACACTTGAGGCAAGTTCTGCAAATACTGCTGCTTGGGTCTCCAGGGGAGATCTGAATGTCTTGCTGCTCCTTGACCACTAATAGTATTAGGAAGCCAAATGTCCTCTTGAGTTTGGCTCACATAGGGAGCCTGCTACTCCTCATACAGGAATGCACAAGATTAAATCAGACTCCATATCAAACTTGAAGTTGCTTTAAGGTAACAATTCAAACGGGTAATGCAGGTGTTCTATAATCCACTGAAGTTTCCCCACTGCTAAGAGAAAACTCTACCACCTGGAGGGATGCTTACTTGGTAGAAAAAATATCTGGACTGTGACATATTGCTAAATTGTCAATAGAAAAACCCAGAAACAACTCAAAACCAACCAAACATATTGCTAAGTCAATTGGCCTAATTCTGAAACTCTACAGTTTCACGAGTCCACCTGTTTCCCATTCAATGTCACAACTGTGGACATTTCAGTTTCTCTACCTCAATTTTCAGCCCTTATTTAAAGGGTAAAATTTTCTAGGTAGAAAATGCTACTTAGCTCTTACCTCCTTTCTTACTTTTATACATGTTCCAGTGAGAAAAAAAGAAAGCACATAGTCTATTTACAGTTTATTAAATTTATTAATTATATTTTAGGCAGTAACCCTCTGATACAAAACAATTCTATCACAATGGGTAATGTTTCATGGTCAGAGAAACGGAAGGATTTAAAGAAGCTAACAATATAAATACATCTCAATTCACATTACTCACTGAAATGCTGCTAAAAAATCAAACCTGAATGCAGAGAAAAAGTTTCTTAATCCTTCAAAAGCAGTCTAGTAAATGAATGGCATGCATTGATAAACAAAAACAAATTCCAGAAAAAAAATAAATAAAATTATCTAACAGCAATTTTAGAAAAAAAAATAAAGCAGATATCTCTTGGAATTGGTAAACACTCCCCAACAAAACAGCTAATTGTAATTTTAAATGAGGCCACAGGTGTTAGCTACCTAAATGCCTCCCTGTGTGGCAGCTGCTTGTTGATTGGTTTTGGTGGACAGTTCTTCACATCAAGGAGCCCATCACAATTATCACCCTTTGTTGGCAGTCCTGGCATAAGCCAAGAACTGAACAGCCATAGATTGCTCCCTCTGATGTGTAGCATGTTGATGAGGTTTGCTCATGCTGTACTTATTCAGTGCTTTGGCACTTGATTTTAATTCCTACACTTTACTATCCAACAAACCTACATTCCCTTAAAAAATTTATATATACTTATATTTTCTTCCTCAATTAATCACTGTGGCCTTAGACAGCACCCCAGTCCTTGAAACTGAAAACGTGAGGTCAGCATCCACATATCTTAATTCTTACCTCAGAAGACAGAATTTTTTAGAGGACAACAAAGAATGGCCAGCACAGCTAAATAAGAGATGTGAAGATATTTTTCAAGAAAAAGCAACAATGAATCATCAGTAAAAGTGTCTTGACCATACAGACTACATAGTCTTTCCCTAAATAGAAAGGCTGTAAAATACAATGCAAACACTCACTGATAAGGGAGGAAGGAGAGAAAATTACAAAAGCTGAAACATTCCCATTGTCTTAGTTCAGGAATGGAACAAAAATCTCCATCTATACACAAATCTGTATAAAGGCTGACTGATCCCCTTCCATAGTATTCTTAACACTATTTTAAAAGCTACCCTTTTGCTTTCTTAAGTGGTAGCATTTAAATAATTTCCTGTACATGAACAACTCCAACAAAAATCTAATTTATGCATAAATTAACAAACCTAGGTCAGTGTGTGCTGTTTCACAGGTGATTCCCAATCATCACTTTAAGGCAGTTCTAATGTTCCCATCATCAGAACATCTCCAATAGTCTACAGCTATTTGAATGACATGGAAGAAAATACATCTTTCTGTGGTATTTCTCAAACTGCTCTTTTCGAAGCAAAGAAGGATTCGCAGAATATTGAAATGAATAAATAAAGTAGGGATCACATGTACTCCTAAACACATTTTAAAGACTAGCACTATTGATCACAACTCCTCACACCTGGTAAGTGGTAGTTGTAAAAATGTGGATTCTCTCTCAGCTCCTATTCTTCTTAAATAGGGGTAGCAGCATCTATACACTCGGAAACAACATGGTGGAAACAACTCAGTTGTCACATCTGAATGCTTGAAATAGGTGAAGTGCAATACAAGTGGTCACTTTGTTGAGAGTCTTGATTTTCCATACAGAATGCTCCGGGGTATACTTTCTCATTAATGGTACAATTTAATTTACTATGATGGTTTTAGATGTTGCTTCCTGAGTTATTTTATGATGTTTAAAAATTTCCCATGATAAGAACACTTCAATGTATTTATATTCTTTTGATATTTTACATGCTAAATTGGCCAGTTACCACTTACCGATCATCTCAGATGATAACTATTCTAAACAAGTACCCTTGACAAAATTGCATTCCAAGAATGAAACAGATACAAACTAAGAAAAAAGGAGACTGAGATTTCCTAATCTAAAATGTGCAATCACCACCAATAAAAAGTAGTAAGATTTTAAAAAATCAGCCATGTTCGAAAATAAGTATGTTCAATTTAAAATATCAACCAAGGAAAACAAAAAAGTCTCTGCATCAGTAAAAAAAGTATACATTGAAAATTACTAGAAAGAATAATTTCTGTATTCAGCATGTGGAATCCCAATCTAGTGGCACTAATACTCTGGAAAATACAAAGATAACTACCTTTAAAAAGTAAGCAAATATTTTTCATGAGAACACGAACCAGAGGTTATGACTCAGATTCCCTGCTTGACCACAGCTAGGCTTTCCTTTATGCTCACTGAATCCTGCCCCTTACATTACTGGATTTTTGTTTGTTTTTTTCTCCCACAATCAGTCCTTTTTCCCTCCTGTGTTTTTATCTATTCACTAGGCAACTTCTGCCTCTTACTGCCTTTATCTTAGGCTGCTTTTAACACATTTCTTCAATCATAATCCCATTTTTAAAAGTGACCTTGTATTCTTGCTTGTTTGGTGATTTATTTAGTTTTTTTGTATACATCCCATCTAACAGTAGCTGAGAGCATTTTAATGAGGCCTTAAATTTCTTGACTGGATCTATGGCACTACTGTAACCAGAGAGAGATCAAAGACTTTGCAGATTTACCACTTCTACTTTCAAGTGGGGAACTCTTCCCATCAATTTATCTCCCTGCTGGAACTGGACATGAATTTTCCACCAGACAGTTTCCCCACCAGACCTTGCAGGGCTGTAGCAACTGAGTCAAAGTATTTCAGTTGTCAAAATTAAATACAGCGGTGGATCATTCCTGTCAGTTTCCCTCTCTGGCCCTTTGACGTTACGCCTATCCGGACTCTGAGGAATTTCATTGCCATCTTTTAAACATCTACCAGCTCAACTGACAGCAGTAGTGGAAGCTGACACCTCCTAAACTCCAAGCCTTGTACTGCAGCTGGCAGAGGTAGGCTTCCCAGATCTCCCAGCAGTCTCACTGGGGCAGTAAGGAGCTGGGAGTCACTTCATTTTGCAGCGCTACAGACTGGGAGATGAGTGGCTGGAGCCCAGTTGAGAGGGACTTGTGAGTACACGTTGACAACCAGCTGAAAATGAGGCAGCAGTGTGCCCAAGTGGCACGGAAGGCCAATGGGATCTTGGCTTGTGTCAGGAATAGTGTGGCCAGCAGGACAAGGGATGTGATTCTCCCCCTGTATCTGGCACTGGTGAGGCCTCACCTCGAACACTGTGTGCAGCTCTGGGCCCCACACTTCAAGGATATTGAGGTGCTGGAGCAGGTCCAGAGGAGAGCGACAAGACTGGTGAAGGGACTGGACGGAATGTCTTCTAAAGAGAGGCTGAGGGAAGAGGAGCCTGAAGAAGAGGAGACTCAGGGGAGACCTCATCACTCTCTACAAGTACCTGAAAGGTAGCTGTAGGCAGGTGAGGACTGTCCAGGGAGGTGGTGGAGTTGCCATCCCTAGTGGTGTTTAAGGAAAGATTGGACGTGGCACTTAGTGCCGTGGTCTAGCTGGGTGTCGTGGTGTCAGGTCTTAGGCTGGACTTGATGACCTCAAAGGTCTATTCCAGCCTCAGCAATGATTCTGTGTAATTGTGTGAAAGGATTTCATCTTCTGTCATGCTTTCCCCTTTCTTCCCAGACTCTAAACCACAGGGATTAGTGGTTTGTTGTTGTGGAATTTTTTTCTTTAAAATAAAACTTTAAAACAAAAGCATGCTGACTGACCCTGTGGCAATCCACCCAGTATAACACCTATTTACAGCTAAAAAGAAAATGGTTTCTCTTTTCCTAATCCTCCCCCATGCCTCATTTCAACAGCCATGTCCTTAAGTGCATGAAGTTGCTTTACTTCCACACATCTTTTAGGAAATCTGTACAGCTGTCACATAATTACTAGAGGTTAAAATAGCAGAGCTAGCAATAGAGATAACAAACTAAATCTTGTTTGAGAAACCTCTGTATTCCTTCTGTCATGCAGAATCAACTTTATCAGTCATTAACTTTGTAACCTAAGCTACTTACCACACCTGTGGGCTTTCAAATGGAACCAAAAGAGTTAGTTTTGACCTTTAAATGACTGGAAAAAGAGTACTTGAGAGACATTTTCTTTGTTGTGTGATTGTGCTGCAGCAAAATTTGTGCTAGCACTCTGTCAATTTAATAAAGTGGGACCTCCTAGAAGGGCATTCACTGTCAAAGCTCCTTGGCTGTGAAACTGGATGCTGCTTTAGCTTCCCAGTCTGGATTTACTGTCTCTCCTGTAATGATACTGGGCTGCCTTCTGTACTAGAAATCTGAAGGTCTTTGAACATTAAAATGGGGGTTCATATTTTGAGCAGCTTAATGAAGACTTAATGAAAGCTTAATGAAGCTTTGTGATTCTTACAGTCAGTTGAGTCCACTTTAATGAATCTCTGTAATACCAAAATAAAGCAAATTAATTTAATGTTATTCTTTCAGACACCATAACCACAGAACATTTGTATAAAATAGTTTCAGGTGAAAAAAACCCATGGTATGATAGAGAGACAATTCCAAAGCTGAAACAAGTCTGAAGTTCTGTCTTGAGTTTCAATTTTGGGTCTAAGACCAAATGAAGTGAGCCATTTATGGAAACAGTAGCCAAAGTTCCTGTTGATGAGGTAGACTGTCAAGTCATGTGTGAAATAGCAAACTATTTTCTAAATGCTGAAATGTGTATTGGTATCTGTCCCCCAGCTCCCTAAAATGTAAATACCAGAAGAAAATTGCTTAAGGAGAAAATTGCATGTTACTCATTACTTGTGAGGAAATTCTGCATCTTTCCAGCACTAAGACAAAGATGGGAACTAAAAGTGTAAGCAGAAAGCAGCAACTCAAGTCAGACGAACACAGCAATGCCTATCCTTCCAGCCAAGCTACCAGGACCTATCTTAAACTTATCCTCTTAAAAGTTTAAGATTAAACAAAACCTATGCTGTATATTAATTTGTCATGATGGAAGATGAAGCATTTAGATGTGTAAATGCATGAGAAGACTGCATTAGTCTCAAGCTGGGCCCAGATATTTTTGCAGATGAATTATGTGAAAAAGGCACTGACTTTTCAATTGAGTAGTCACCCTTTCACAGCACTGGCTACAGCAACACAGAAATGTTCTCTGGTTTCCAGTTTTAGATGGGCACCTTGCATTCCACTGTGAGGTGATACTTCTGGAAGTGCCTACTGATATGTATTTATTCTTGATTTTAAATTAAATATATTCCCAGCTAGCAACCTACAAACTGCTCTAGTGATTTTTAGTTAGGTAGAAGTGTTACTTTTTTTTTTTTTCATCCCAGCTAGTGTGATTATACGCATTTTGGAATACCATTTGGAAAAAATACTTTTTCAGGATGCATCTTTTGTATCATTAAATTTATATTATGTTAGACATTTGTGACTGATTAATAGTCTTCGCATTAGGTATCTAATATTTTAAATCCATTGATAGCAAGGGCCCATGGATTCATCAATGACATGTTACTATACCATTATCTTTCAGCACAGATATAAGGATAAGGTTCAACAGATTTAATTTAAACAGTTCATTCTTAAGACTGTGGTAATAGTTTAATGACAGACAAATTTATAAGAAAAAAAGTGTGGACAATGAAATAAAGCTGTCCTTAAACAGTGAAAGCTCAGAATTTTGAAGAGTTCAACAGTTGTCAATGCCAATGGAATTTAATGGAGTATATACAAAGCGAAAGACAAAATCAATACCTAGGTGTTTGTGCTTCATTTCTTTGTAGTTGTCAAACCTTTGAAGCTGTTAAATAATGACTTAGACTAAGAATAGATGTCTTCTTTGACATTTCCTTAATGCCATGTCAAGAATCCAGCTACTTAGATAAAAATAAAAGTATGATATGGAATAGAAACTCAGCTTTGGAGCCATATAATGTGAAATTTACCCTGCATGTCTTCATATTGTTTTTATACAATGTAAACAAAAAAATAATAGTATCTTAATTTCTAAACCTCTGGTGAGAAAATAAAGCTTTCTTCCCATATAACCTTTTGGACAAAGACACTTTAGCATGCATGAATAGAATAAAGAGATTAACTTTGTAGGCTTACCTGGTTCTATGATAAAAGTTCATTCTTTAGGGATTCTCTGCTGAAGTGCTTCTCTGAAACATGTCTCACTCAATCTTGTGAGCATAAACTAGCTTTTCAGTCAATTAATAATGTAGTTATCTTTATAAACCTCACCAAAAAAAACCCACAGGCCCTCCATGAGAATCCAGAGAACTCAAAACTGGAACATTTTCTCTCATCTCACTATGCCCCCAACACCTTTTCAACTCAAGTTTGCCTAAGTTGCAGCAGCTGAAGAGGTTACTGCCCCCCACCCCCTATCCCAAACTTTGGCAGTTAAAAGAAACCAACAGTTTGTGGGACTTAATTTCTTCAATTGCTGCGAGTAAATCCTGCAGGGATTGTGAATCAGATCTCTCAGGGTACCATGTATTAAAATAAACTGAAATGTCCTTTGGTTTATGTTAATATATAACATCTGTGGCTCTGGACTAGAAATGCTCCCATTTTATCATACCTACACCTGGGACAGAAGCTTCCAGCTGAGGGCCAGGGAGAACAGACAACAGACAGATCCTCTTGAGCTGCCCAGCTGGAAATCAGCAGAGCTCATGACTCAGAGCTCTTACTCTGACCCAGAAGTACCTTGTCTAGTCTGGGTTAATCTACTTTGTAAATGTAGTGTTGGTGTCACACTTTAAATTCACATCCTCACTTATTCTGTATCCATCCCATTATGCAGAGATAGATGTGAAAGTAAAATTAATTATTTCAAATATATGTGACTGAAAACTTAATATTTAAACTTTGTAAATACTCTTGTTTCTATTAGCAATTGAAAAAAAAAAATTAATCCCTTTATATAGACATTTTGCTTAACTATGAAAGGAATTTAAATTATCAATAGAATTCAACTTCAAACCATCCTGTACAGCAGAAAAAACTTAAAACGAGTTCCCATATTCCATAAAAAACACAAGGAGGTAGGGTAAGTCAGAGCAGCAAAACCTTATTTCTGGCTTTCTATGTGCACTTAATATCACTGGTAGAATCTTTAACTGTGAGAGACATTTTATTCCTTCACATATTTCTGGAGTAGTGAGGAAAACAGATTAGGCAGATATATTTCCTTTCAAGGTCACTCCATTATTGATCTGAAGCTAATGCAGAAGCTCAGACTTGCAGAGTATTCGGATGATTTGGATATTTGAGGAATTTTATTTAGGCAGAAAAGGGAAAATTCTGGAAGGTTAAAATCTTGTTGGGGAACCAATCTCTTGATACTGGAACTGATGTGTAGCCTGTGGTTTGTGCACTCGATATTTGATCTCTGTGTCCAGTCAGGCTAGGATGAGACTTCTTTACAGACACTCTGTAAAGGATTTCTCATGGAGGGTCACAAAAATGTTGTCACAATCATGCCTATCCTTTCCACAGCCTGCCTGAGCTGGAATTTCAGAAACCTCTATTACACGGTTCTGACAGGTATCGAAAACAGAATTGGCATAATTAGAATTCAGTGTGGGACTGATGCAATATTTTGGATGCCTGAATTTCATTAGGACTATTCATTTTTCCATGACAACACATAATTAAAACAAACACTTCTAGACACTGATGCATTGAAGGTTTTGGTTGTTTAGGGAATTTTTGTTTGGGGTTTTTTTCCCTGCTAATGAAGCCTCACTTTCCTTGTAGGAAATTTTGTAGAACTTCAAACTGATGGGAAGCAGACTCTAGAGAACATTTCATCCTCCAGCAACATGTAGGGACACGATGAGGTGCTGAGCCATACCATGCTAGCAACTTTCAGATTTTAAAGAAAAGCATAAGGGGGTTTACTTTGCATGCTACTTGTTCTAAGAAGGTACTGCATAATCAAAACAAGATCTCCCACAGAAGAGTTTCTTTCATGGCAAAGTGAAGGAAGGAAGGCATTACCCCAGACATTTGATATAGAAGGTATGACAAGAAGAAGAACAAAAGAACAATTCGACACTGCACATTCTTGCTGGAGCTGTAGAAAATGCTACAAGGAAAAGAATAGCATGCAGATTACAAACCACTGCTGCTGAAACATCTGCTTAAGCAAAGGACAGAGGTAGTTGGTAACACTGGTACAGTTGCAAGGCATACCCTTATCCCATGCCACCCACTGTCAAGTGAAGGTCAGAAATGTCAGAGTTTCTCAGCTGGTAAGAAAAGGTCTCTATTCTGTCTCAAATCTATTTTTTACTGCTAGAAAAGCCTTGATCATTCAGCACTTCTGCAATTTCATGACTGTAGCTTCCAGAAAACCCCAATACTAGTGTACCCCAGTAACAGTGTATATCAATGATCTTCTGATTCAGAGACAGTAACAGTCACTTCAGGGTCATGAGTGGATAGTTATATATATTTTTTCTTATTTCATGCTTTAACATCAGGATCTTGTTTGCCAGTGCCAGATTTTGGTGCCAGTCAACAGAGAGCATCAAGTGTACAGAATGTGGCAATTCACTTAATCATTTAACTAAGCCACCTCCATTATTACCAATTACAGCCCTACATGAAGTTATCTCTCAAGAAAGTACGTGTTTAGGGACTACACGAATATAATTAAATCAAAACTGTTAAATGTAAGACTTTAAAAGTTCCACATTTTCTAAGTACACGGGAAAAAGTGCCATTGGACCTCCTAACTTCTTGCAGAAAGGAAGCAACCTTATGAAACCCTTGTATTAGGCTGCCAAGCACCAAAAGTCAGTCCAAAACTGATCCATTAAATGCTTGTTCACTAAAGTTATTACATATTATATGCACATTATTATTATACATACTATTATATACAGATCTTTTCTAAGCCCTCAACTCTTGGTTTAAAGCACATGCAAAGATGGAACAAAGCCAGTTTTATGACATAATTCGATTCCACAAAGCAGCACTGTAATTTGATTCTTGAAATATTTGTTACTATAAACAACAAAGGAAATTTTGTCATTTTAATATTTTACAACTTGTAGAAACACCAACCAACACTTAATCTACTCTTTTTGCACCAGCTTTGATGGATATGAGTTTCACCATCACTGGTATTTGTTTCTTCTCTAACTTCCTGAGTGGTGATTCTCTGCTAGCCCCAGTGCATCCCTCATTCCCCTTCCGCAGTTGCTCTTGCAGGATGCTGAGTAACCCCCTTCACCTCCCCCCACCTGCTTGCTTGCCAGGCTGCTGATGCTGTCCCTGGTTCCCTTCCTTCTCCAGCCATAAGCCTTCCATGGCTGTGAGAAATTTGACTGCTACCTTCAGACAAATCACTCCCAATTGCACCTCAACAGCTCTACACAATCTGATATCTCCAGCTGTCAAGTAGAAAATGTGCATTTGATGGGGGCTTAAAATGTAACATTATTCTGCTTCTGAAGTAAAATAGGGAATGCTAACAGCCTTTCTATTTTATTTTAATGTTACACCTGTGTTCAAAATTCTCATTAAGCAGTGCTGCACTTTTCCTTCAAGAAGGATGGCTGTGCAATACTTTTTCCTGAGGGTGTAACAAAAATATGTATGAATCACCTTTACTTGTGAGAGTAACTGCAGGAAGTTATTTGTACACTGTAAGGTGAGAAAATAATTTTTATTTCATTCTGGTACATCTGTATTCCACCTGATAAAAAGACTAACATAGAAATGCATTGTTTGTTTACATTATTTCTGTTGGGTTGGGGTATTTTTTGTCACCTCTATATAAATATAGTGCAATAGATCTGTGCTCTACTTAGAGCAAAAATTCTGGTGATGTGTGAAGACATGTCTAAATATTAAGAGGGTGCTCAATATGATAAGTTTGAAGAGTGAAACAGAAGCTCTTTGGTAAAATAAGGTGAGTGAGCTGCTGACAATTCTAAGAAAATAGAGCTTGACTCAGTGCATATAATACAGCCACTACAGCATCAAAATAAAGCTACTTGGAAGAGAGAGGGATATGTCCTGAAAAAATTTACTTTATTCTTATGATACCAGTACTATATTATAGCTAAGACACGGAATCCCATGCTCAAGCATATTTGAGAACATGTAAAGAAAAGAAATCAAATTAATTTGCATTCAGAGTTTCAAACTAACTGCAATCCACTCATCACTTCTGAGTTAGTGACTCTCCTAAAATTTCAACTATGGTTCCAAAAGCTCATTATACATTCCTGCTACATGTTAATTACCTGTTGAACTCTGTCTTCATGACCAGCAGGTGATCAAGTGTAATCACAATCCAGAAGCACTAAATCCCTTCCTTTGTCACTACACCAGATAAAACTAGTTTCCTACAACTGATGTTTAGTTTAATTTTAGGCTCATTTTCACCTTTTGTGTTGCAGGTTCTTTATCATCTTAATGTTTTTGGAATAAAAACTTCACCACCAACTAGACTGCTTTGCTACATTTAATAATGCACCAAAGTAATATATCTGTTATTCTTTCCAATTCATTGAACTAGTATGGAAAAAATATGAATTGAAAATTCAGTTTTATCACAGAATCTCTATGAATTCATAACAAAAATCAGCTTCTCTACTCCTTTATCTTCAAAACTGATATAACCTCATGGAGAAGGACCTGGGAGTCCTGGGGGACAACAAGCTCTCCATGGAACAGCCCTGTGAGCTGGTGGCCAGGAAGGCCAATGGTATCTTGGGGTGCATTAGGAGGAGTGTGACCAGAAGATCAAGGGAGGTTCTGATCCCCCTCTACTCTGCCCTGGTAAGATCTCACCTGGAATATTGCATCCAGTTCTGGGCCCCCAGCTCCAGAGGGACAAGTTCTGGCAGGGGGGTTGAACTCAAAGATCTCCAGGGTCCCTTCCAACCCCTGACATCCTGTGAACTTACAATTTCAATGCCAAAACCAGTACATATTAGAAAGGCATTACTGTACCTGTGTACCTGTTTGCTTTTTTTTAATTTAGTAACAATTAATGGTAAAGAATGCAGGCATGTATGAATTAAATAAAACTCACATGTGTTTAAGTTTCTGGAAAAAAATAACATCTGGCCATGAGAAGTATGTTTTGTAGTAAATACATAGATAAAAAACAATTTTACTAATTTTATCTACCTCTGTGCCTCATGAATCAAAACTTGCATCATATAGTTAAACTGCCAAAGAAAACATGTAAAATATCTCGTATCTACACATCTTTATCTAAAGTAACTGGAAAATAATTTGTTACCATAATGGGGAAATTTGTTTGTTAGAATCGTGCACTTTTTAATGTGTAAGGATTTTTCTGTGGCAGTTTTGAATGAAACTGTTTAATAGACATACTCACTAGAAAAGCATAGCTTGAAAAACAGAATAGTTATAATTTGAACTTGTATTAAAGGGGCATTAAAATAGAGGTGTCAAAAAATGGAGACTAAATTTGCAACTTTTTTCTCAATTCAATCTCATATTATAATAAAAAGAAGTCAGCCTTTTCTGTGTCTCAGGTGTAAAAGCAAACCACTGACTGGCCTTTTAAGCACCGATGAGTTTTTCTAATGCTCCAGAGATTCATATACCTCCTAAGCATGCAAAAGTCTGTGCAGTCAATCCAAACCCATCACAGCTTTCCTGTGGAGTGATCCTTTGAGCTAAGGTTCACTGAAGATTATAAATACACAGCCTACTGTAGAACAAAAACACAAAGAGAGGTTGAGAGTGAATTAGAAAGACTGTGGGGGAAGGAGGGGATGGAATACAAAAAAGAAGAGAGGAAAAGGAAAGAGAAAAGCAAATGAGAGAAATTGAGGCAAGGGAAAATCAGAGTGTAAGAGAGAAAGAAGGTGAGAAGGAGAGAGAGAATGCAAGAGAGGGAAAATAAGAGAAGAAAGTGAGAAACAGCTTACATATCTACAAGAATCTCATGACTACATTTGAGTTAATGGAAGCTTGCCAAGACTGGCATAAAATTAGTAATGTTATCTTCTTCCCAATAGTGGGAGCCACCAGAAGTAAAAGGTGACAAGAACTGGAAATCTTCCCAGAATTTCATTTTCTCAGGAAAGCACTCAGCAGATAATTCTATTAAATTCTAAAATGCTGGATAATAAAAAATATAATCCCGAGTTTAAACTGCATGTCTCCATAGACTGTGCAAGGTGATTTTTTTTTGATTTTTTTTTTTTAAACTGGGCAACAAAGAAAAAGAAAAATGGCTTAAGAATCTAAGAATAGTCATTAAGGTTCTCAAGAGACAGAGAGGGAAATCCAGTAAATTTGAGCCCAGCACTGTCTTTTGAACCTTACACTGCTTTTCCTACTTAGCAGTAATTTGTTTAGGCATGCACAGTGAGAGTAACATCTGGCTGAAAGATGCAGCTTCTCATAACAAAAGTGTCAAATGGCTTATTAATAAATGTAATACAATAGGAAACTCCTTAATATGTGATACTAAAAGGAAATCAATTACATTTGCAAGTCATAACATCTCAGTTTAATTTCGAGATGTAACACTCTAGAAGGACTCTGAATTTATTTTACCACTTGCTTCCAATTTGAACAGGTGGAAACAGTTCAAATGGAATTTAATGTTAACTAATTATATTTCCTCTATGTATCTTTATATATTTGTACCTGTAAAGTGCTTGAGACCTCTTCAGTAAATAACAAGTAAAAGAGAGTAGACTGTGAAACAAAAAATCCATTTACATGTGACAAAACAGAAAAAAAAATAATCATACAGAGATTTATTGTGTGCAATAGCACACAGATGCAGACATGTATCACAAAAGGTATCTATGAAGGAGGGTTTTTTTCTCTAATCACACAAGAGTGTATCAAATAAAAGGCAAATAAACTGCTAGTAAATTGAAATGAAAACAGATGGTTCCTTATAGTTTTATGTTGACAAATGGTAAGTTTTATGTTGCTAAATGCTGCAGCCACTGTCAATATTGACTTCCAAAATGATCCTTAAAGCATTGAGTTGCTGGATAATGTAGAGCTTAGAAAATTCTAGTTCATCATTACTTGCATATCTAAATCCACTCCTCAAAAACTTAGGTTCAGTGCATATATGAAAAAAAACACATTAACCATCTCCAAACATGCTTAAAGAAGTATCTTCCTGCCTTAATAAAAAGCAGAAACATTAAGGATCAAATAATATCCTTTATGTGCAGCACTTGGGATTTATAATTGGGGGGTGAGGAAGAGGAGGAAATCACTTAACAGTGAAATGCTAAATCACTCTTAAGCAAAATAAGTTGGTTTCAAAGCTGACTTCTGCTGGACAGAGAAAAGTTCTCAATTTAATTATTCCTAATTGCTTGCCTTAGTTAATACTGTTTCCTGACCCTTTACCATCAAAAATTGGAAAAAACAAATCATGTTGCTGCCAGTGAGTAAAACACACTGTGCATAGCAGAACACCAATTCAGCCTGCAAAGCTGGGACCCTTCCCATTTGTTGTATTTTTTTTTTTGTGAAGTACATCATTAATGAATTCTACAGAAAAGCAGAGTAATTTGGTTTTCATGTTAACCTCTTCAGCTCACACTACACCCATTGCTCTTCTATACTTCTCCAGACTTGCATATGAACTTTGTAAATGCATATTTGAAGTTGTCAGAAACAATTTCTTGTCCCTATTTTTCCATTCTGCATGAGGAATCTATAATGCTCTTTACTCAAATGTTTTCCATTTCAATAAGCAGAATTGATAACTAACTAGATTTATTCTAAAATAATCTGGAAAATATTCCAGTATATAAAATAACATAAAACCAAACAAAAGTAAAATAAAATACCTGCAAGAAACACTTAAAAATTGAAGCTCCTGCACCTGGATGCTAAGCAGAGTGAAGGCTTTTGTAGGAAAAACTAAAGAGTGAAATATTTTCCTGGTTGGAAAGAAATAGAGAAAATATTAATGACTACATCTAAGTCAATTTGAAAACAATTTCTGTAGAAACATGACATTTGAGTTAAAACAGAAAATAAAAATAGATGAATGGTAAATGTAGCAAAACAGTAATTAAAGAATTTAAAAAAAAATACAGCTTTCTATCATTTTTTTCCTATTCACTGTTATTATTAGTCTCTATAGTTAGCTGGCTAATTAACTTCCCTTGTTATTTGACTGTACATGATGAAGAATCATTCATCTGTCAGAGAATATCAGGACAAAGATAGTAAAGATAGTACCCAAAATGATGGAGACATATTTTGCACCTAGATATGCATAGACATACATTTCTTTACACACAAGGAAGCAGAATGAGTCACTTAGTATTACTTGGCTTATTTTTAAAAGAATTAGGATATTTAATTTGTGTGTACTGAGCAGTGTTGCTTCAAGTCAGACTTAAGCCTTATTTCCCTGTTCTGAAACTAATAAAATATTATGGAAGGACACAGTAAATTCTTATCTAACCTGAAAACCTAAAATTATTACAAGAAGAAATATCAGGCTTCCAGTGAATGCTATTTCATCAATAATATAAAAGGAAAAGTTGATGAATATTTGAATTTTACTTGAGAAACAAATGACAGTTGTAAGGAGAACAATGCCTCAGAAGAAAACAGTTTAGGGGGAAAAAAGCCCAAAGTTTCCTATGAATTATGCTTTGTGGAACTGAAAAAAGAGATTTAGAGTAGTAAGTAATATATTACGTGTAAAAAGAGGGGGAAGTAATTACAAAGCTTTGATAAAAGACTAGCTGGATTGTAGTAGAACCTATCTTACCAGGACAGATAGTACTCAATATTGAAAATATCACCGTCTTCCAAACACTTGTCCAAAGCCAATTACAGGTCATCAGGCAATTATAATTCGTGTACTTCACTTGCAATAGCTCCGTTTTCAGGAGTTGAAAGACTGCTCTGACAGTCAGCTATCTACCTTCTCTTTATTCCTCTTGCTCCACTACAGCTAATTCAGATGATCTGTCACTTCTCATGCAAATATATACCTTTCACATGTCTCAACTGCCAGGTATATTTAAGATGCTCTCCAGGACATCAGAAGTATTAGGTAATAGGAAAATATTACTCGGCCAATCTCACACTCGCAAATACAATAGTTTGGTTTTCACACTGTTAATTAAAGAATGAACAAAATATTTGAGGCAACATTAAAACTGCCTGCAAAACTCAAATTTGTAAAGTGAATTATGTCTGTTTGAAAAGCTGCATCTTTGTGGAGATGCTCCTGAATTGCTGTCACATCTTAGGGCTGGTCCTGTTTTTGTGAATAACTCATTCCCAACACAGGGAGCAGCAGTATCTGCTCATTCAGTTTTGCTATATTGTGTGTTATGCCTTCCTATCCTGATAGTACTGTTTTCCATTGTGTGCTTTCATTTACCAAAATAACTCTGTCTACATATCTGTTTTATATGCAATCACATCAAAACTGGTTTTAAATTAACTCTTGGACAAAGTGCATATTAGAATAATGTATTAAAAGCAGTACTCAAAAAAAATACTATTTAAGATTCTGGAAATTAAATAATACACAAATAAAGTCTTTCTCCTCATTCAACGATTTACAACCTTTAAATTTTAAAATGGAAATATTAACAATAATAATGATGAAAAAAAAAGGGAGCCAGGACATAGTTCTCAAGTTATCCTGGGAGCAGTTCTGTTGTCCAAGCATAGGTGTCCTGTGCTGTATGAGAGACTCTAGGGTATCTTGCCTGCTCTCCAGCTGTTAATCCAGACAGGCTCAAGCCTCCCACAGGGCTTGTGTCATGTCTGTCAACCCTGTGCAATTCTCTTGGCTGTATTAAGGCATCAGATATATTACTTTAAGCAACTAAATGAAGTTGAAGCCACAGGAAGGTTCTGTAACCATACTTTTTTTTTCCCCCTTTTTCTGGAGGACTATGTAAACATTTACTGTCTATTCTTCTTAGAAAGCAAGTTATTTTGTATTTAAACATACTCTCAAATTTTTCTTTCTGAAATGTAAAGGTTAGTTTCTTTAATTTTGCCCCAAATCAATATTCTTAATTGGCAACGTACTTTGCACTGTGGAAAAATCTTTTTCTAATATTCTTGCAATTACGAATAGTTTGTGAAATCATGCTTTCTGCTTGATCAAATTCCTTACACACTGTTTCATCTTTATGAAATTGGAGGTTGAATATGGATTTTTCTGTTTACAAACAGTTGCCTAACAACAGACAACACTGGCTAGAAAATATTCATCTCGGGTTAAATTTAATCTAGTAACACATGCATAGAATCTTTATAACAACAACAACAACAACAAGGATCAAACGTGAAATGAAGCCTTGTTTGCCATACATAAAAAAAGAACCAAAGGACACTGCAAATCTAATAAATTCTTCAAAGTGCCAGATATTATCCAAATCAAGAGAGAAGTGAAAAGGAATTATTTGCCTCCTTCAGCAAGGATTTATTTCTCCCTTGACTTGGTTGAAATACAGACAGGAAAGAGAACAAGATCCTGAACTGATATAATACCTGTAGTACCACCAAATTCAAAAGAATAAACAGATTTCACAGCATCTGAGGATTAGTCCTCAAGAGATCAAAACGTGACAGACTTTTATCACTAAAAAAAAAAACCCCAACTTAGTACCCTTAAAGTCTGCTCTATCAGAGTTCCTGCTCATAAGGCAGCTGGTCTGAATGTAGTGTCACATTAAGCACTAGTTGGAAATAACTTCTTTCTTGCAACAAGCCAATTTGTCCCCAGTACTGAAACGGTTACACTAAAACAAATCAATTAAACAGAAAAGTTCTTCTGCTTTGAGGTGATACCTCTGCAGTCATTACTCTGCTCCCAGGAACCTTACAGCTGGCTGAGAAGACATACAAATTCTCCAATAAGATTGAACTATACATATTTTTTAATATTTTGTGAAGGGCTACACAAACTTAATTACCAAATTAATTATTGTTTGTATTGGAATTAAATAACTGACATCAAGTAAAATAGCTCTTTCTTTTACAGAGGAATCGGCAAGGAGTCTGAAGTTTAACAGCTGTATCACAAACTCCCAGTAAAGGCAGAAGCTGCACTGCTATGGCACACAAACCTCTTCATATTCACTCCATTATTTCCAATGGGAAATATCCATGAGCCACAAAATGACTCTAAATACTTTTCATATGGTTGTTGTATAAAATTATCATAGAAAAGCTTCTGAGAATATGTGGAGAACTTTTGTTGTTGTTACTTGTTTGGGTTTGTTTTACTTCATCAGATCGCTACCTGAAGGGTTGGTATCTCCTTAGTGTTCCATGTGTATCATGTCTTCGGTTTTAATGAGGATTTTTGTTGTATTTTTTTCTGCTCAAAAAAAACCCAATATGTTTTCTCTAGTTTCCAATACAATGTAATGCAATCCATAGGAAATGTATTTTAAGATTCAAAACCAAGTCTTTATCGTTCTCATTTATGCATCCTTGCTATTAACAAAGACTCTGAACTGAAATGCAGGTACCAACTGCAGATCCTAAATAATTACCCTAAATGGAAAGTGTTCAACTTTCAGAAAGGAAAACGTATAAAGATGTAATATTTTACCTTAGATTTTTCCTAATTTTGCTGCCTAATACGTAACTGAAAACAAACGAACCGACATCTCCTTAATGTAACAGTATAATCTAGTCCTGTCAAGAGATTTTTATTGCTGTTCCCGACTCATAAACTCTGTAATTTAAATAGAATTTGTAGTCATACTTTACAGTCCCTTGCTCATTAGAAAATAAGAGAATTAAAAAAAAGATTTTCTGCATTTTGGTGTTTATACTGCCTACAGAGAAACTACCCAGACCTTAAAATTCACAAGAAAATTACATTTTGTCCTGAAACTCACAAAAATGACAATGTTTATCTGGTTGTGGGAGAGCAAAACATGATTTCCCTGTCATCAGTTTACCTTCTGTCTTAAAAAATATATATAATTTTCAAGGAGGAGAATTTCTTTCCAGAGGTCAAAATAAAACCCATACAACTAAAACAGTCCCAAGCCAAGTTGATGTGTTGTTTTGGATGTTTTTTTTTTAATAGACCAGATTAAACAAAATGGTATGAGTTTCTTGTTTGCTGCTCAAACATACGTGACTTTATCACTGTCTCAGTCCCCTGCAAACACAAACATTCAGCTTACTAAAATAAAACATTCAATGCAACCCCTTTGAAAAAAAATTGGGAAAACATGCCCTGTCTATGATCATGGGACTACCTATGCTATTTAATTTTTTTTTTGCTATTTTGATTACTTTGTTCTAATAAGTAGTTTATGTGAATGACATAAGTGCAGACAGAAACATTTTCTTGCCTAAAGTACCATTTCCACAGATTTTACAGCTTGTACATTCAGGATTTCCATAGGCCAAAAGCAGATACTCTATTTCATTGAAATATGGCCAGGACAGCCCTATGCACTGAATTGTATCACTCTCAATGTGGTGCTGCTGCACTAAATAATTGCCTATAAATTTGCCCAGGACTGACAAAATACTTAACTCCACCATAGAAGTAACTATGCTGTTGTACTGGGGAAAAAAATTCCATTGCTGTGCTCCAGTATCTTCTTTCCAGACATTAAGTCAGAGAATGACAAAACAGGCTGGTGGTATATCAATATCAGCTAAAGCTCCTGAATGTCAGAGGATTCAGTTATTTACTTAAGGGTAGCAATATCTCAGGACTGCAATTCATTTAAACTGCTAGAAAAAAAATATATAGGGGTTTCTAGCTGACAGTGTTTATAATTTTCTGTCAAATTAAGATAAAATTATAATATTTTGCCCTCTGGAAATAGCAGCATCCAGTTAATCACACCTGTGATATCAGGAAAGTAAAAAGTGAAAACCAATTATTAAAAAAAAAAAACAAATCAAAACAAAACCAAAGAAAACCAAACCCACAAACACACACAAAACAAGAAACCATAACAAAAGCACTCTGAAATTTACATAAATATTTGATGTTTAAAATAAATATTTACCCTATTGTGACAGTATACTTGAGAGTTGTCATTCACAATTCTATAGAAGGGACGTAAATATCTGCCAGAATGTATGACCTTGAAAAAAGATTGCACTGAAAGTCTTTAACTTAACTAATATGAGAGAGAAAATAAATTCCTTTTATCCGACTTTCTAGATTTATTAGAAAGGTAAATGTGAAAAGGACCAAAAATATTAACCAATCAAAAAGTTCTATTTTATAAAGCTAAGTTTGGCAGAAAGCTTGTTTTGACAGGTATACTGCCTTCCTATTTAAGTAAATGTTCTTGCCTAACAGTGTAGCTGGTTAAGTGCTATTTGATGACTATTCTGATTGACACAGACTATGACAGATCTGATTAGAAAAGAGTGACTTACAGTTACTGCATTATTCTTTAGAGAACTCATGTACCTTTAAAGAAAATGTAAGGCATACTGAAAAAGTAATGGTCTGGACACACAGCTCCCTAAAATTCTAGTATCTCCAAGATAAACAGACATTAGCTGCAAGTTTCAAGTTGACAAAGATTTCCCATCATCTTCAGCTGATCCATATCCAATGCAACAAGAACAACATAGTTCATATACTGTTTACATGAAAGTTTAAATACAAATGGATAATGACATCTAAGTATATGCATGTCTGTTTTGATTTAATAAGAAAACACTATCTTCAGATAAGATGGGAGAGGAAAATTTCAGGATAAGTTCCTGTTCCAATTTCTTTTTTATGCATTTAAAAGTGGGACAGTGTGCTCTTTTTGCCTCCTTTGGCATTTTTTCTTTTTGTTTTGCTTGAGTGCTTTTAAGAGACTGACATATAATACAGAAAAGAGGAATAGGGTATATATTGATTCTGAGGGCGAAACACTGCTTGAATTTCATTCCAAGTACCCTATGTGAAAATAAAGCATTAATAATAAAAACTTTCTAAGGGCTATAGATGTTATCCACACAATGGAACTGTGAAGATGAATCCTAAACCTATAGTAGGAAAAAACCCCAAAACATAAACCCCGTGATTGTACAGGACACAGAGTTAAGAAGCAGCAAACATTCTGAAGAGAGGAAACGAAGTAATGTTAGCATTGGGAAATGAAATCAGCATCTCCATGCTTTATCAACTTTGTAACAGCACAAAGGCCAGAGCAAGTCAAAGCAAGAGGACTTTCCACAGTTCAAAGAAACCAGCATTCAAAGAAGTCAGTATTAGTCATTAAAAATAAATAAAACCCAAAACTGAAATTTGTTCTTATTTAAAACATCCTATTTAAATTCAAGTTCATTTAGTTAATTCCATCAGATACAATTTTCACATTGAATCTTCTTTTTCAGTATCTTTCTATATCTCTATTTTCTCTCTAAATTATTTTCATTCAAATATCTGTAACATTCTGGCTTAATTTCAGGGATTAACTGTATATATAAGAAAAGAGTTGGAAAAAACTTACAGCTCTGAATTTCTTATGTTGTACTAAATCAATAATTTGTGCTTTTCCCAGTGCTTCCTCTTAAGGGTAAAAAGGGTACTGTACTAAACTTGAAGAGCCACTACTACCACCAGTGTTTTAAATATACAGTATTTATCTCAAATTATAGCAATGCTGAAATGATGCCTCCTAACATGTCTTTAAGTTACACGATGCATTTTTCAGCATGGATACATTTCATAGGGTGAACTCTTTTCTTTGTCCTATCCAAACATCCATTTGAAACTGATTTACAGCTCCCTTTAGCGTTGGTGAAACACAGTTTCTTCACAAAGATCACATCTCGAGGGATGGAGACTGATTGTTTCACACATTATAAGGTGCCAAAAAGATTTAGAGTTTTTGATCAAAGCTCCCAGCACAAGCACAGGCGTCGGGTGGCATTATTTCAAAGACTGTGCACATTTTAAGATGAATTGGGTCCTAACAATGACCTCTGGTGAGAGACGAGGCTTAAAGTATAAAGTCACAATTTGTTCTGACATCGTTTCATTGCCATAGTCTGGCTCTTCATTTCAAGTATTTAATAAAGAGCTGATAGACATTTTATATCAGAGAATTCAGTGTTTTATTAAGATACGCTTCTGTGACCAAATAAGCACAAAATACGGATGACAACCTTCTACAACACAAAGACGAAATCCAAACCTTTTTTTTTTTTTTCCTATTTAATTTCCTCTCAAAAATGAAAAGTACCAGAGGCTAAATTATAACTTTTTACACCTGAAAAAGTCACTAATTCATTTTATAAAGTTTTATATAAAAATGAATGTTTGGTACAGGATTAGCTCAAAATCCTGCAAATTTATTTCTGTATCAAACCCTACCTTTCTTTTGACATAACTGCAGAAGTGAGAAGTGTAGTGTGATTCTTTATAGAGTTTAACATTAAATCAAGCAATTCAAACTGATCCATACTTTTCCTTTTCTTAAAATTTAGAAATAGCTACACTTTTTTTCTGATCCTCATCCATAATGGCTAAAGTAATTCTCTCTCTTCAATCATTCCTCTTCCGTCCTGGGCCAACATTTAATAATTCATTTATACTTCAGAGACATGTTGAGATTGCTAATTAGCTAACAGACTGATTTTATGCATAATAATTTGATGTGTGTCTATGCTAGACAGATGTGTACAGAGTTACAATATTCAAACCCTTGAAACTGTCATATGCTCTAGCAACTTTTGCTTAAACAGATTTAAATAAAATACAGAGTAAAATAAAGCCTTTTATTTTACACAAGCCTCCAAATCAATTGTATTGAGATTGTTTAGAAAGCCATCGAAGGCAAATGGATAGAGTTAAAAGCATTTAAAGATTTTAAAAAGAAGGATTTATTCCAAACATATTGATTATAAATGACATTTCTAGTTAACATATATGTAGTTATGTCAGATATACGCAAAGCAGTTCATTTAAAATTCTGTAGTGAAAACATAATTGATGATGAACTTTAGGAGTTATTTTCAAACTATGAGAATAGATTATTTTTCTTTAGACTGGTATAGTTTTCCTCCTGTAATTATTTCACTCCCGAGTGGGCATCATCACACTACAGTGAAAAGTTGAATCACTTTCAGAATGCACTTTTGAAATGTTCATAGCCTGCCTCTTTCCATAACCAAATTCTTTGGGGACTGAATGCTTCAAACACATTTTGTTCTCATGCATGCCTGTTTAGAAGGAACCATCTTCTTCTCACTTTTAATTAATTTTAGACTCCCATATTCTTGTATTTTGTATTTGAACATTAAGCCTTCCTCTCCCGTCAAATATCCATGCACCGTTTCAGGGGAAACATGCATTTTCATGTACACCAGCTGCCAGAAAGATGAATCAGGGTGATTGTCTTGCCTTTTTTAAATCTTGTAGCTTTTCTATAAGTGTTTATATCATGATTATAATGCATGTTGAATGAGCACAGCTTTTCAAATAATCTTTTCCCTTATCTTTAATTTGTTTTCTGCATTGATAGGCATAATCAATAATTCATCAATTTGTGAATTCATAAGCAAGCCTCTTGTAATGTATTCTTTTCAAAGTTTTATTTTTCTGACATAATGAAATGAATTCCTATCATATTAACTAGCACATCTGAATGTTTCCCTGCTCTCGGTTTCAAAGCACCACCTGCATAATATAACGATAACTTCAAATGA
Source organism: Ceyx melanurus (assembly GCA_024611195.1). NCBI lineage: Eukaryota > Metazoa > Chordata > Aves > Coraciiformes > Alcedinidae > Ceyx > Ceyx melanurus. The sequence goes on along the minus strand of JANHGL010003569.1, from coordinate 22,688 downwards.
GCTGTTAGGAGGAGACTTCCAATAAAGACCAGAAGAAATTACCAATTTATAAGCAGAATTATTGAAGCTATTTCCTTTAAAACTGGCATGTCATAAGAATTTTTGGTCAGCTGAGTGAAAGTTCTGAATTGAAACATGACAAATATTTTACAGAAATAATAAAATTCCATAAATGAAGCATTACCTTCCTTTGCCTTCAACCTGGTTGAGCACAGCATGAAGAACCACCAGCTCAAAATGTCCTCAGCTAAACTACAGTAAAAGCAAAGAAAACAAGACCCATAAAGAGTGCAATTGTTGCACAGAATTACACTTCTACCCTTGAAGAAAACAAAAACAAGTCCATAAATGATTTTTTTTTGCAACAGGCCCAGTGATGGAGTGTGCCAAGGCCAGCAGTGTGGCGGAAACACTGCAAGCAAAGCATGCAGAGAGCCTGGTGGCAGCTCAGGCTCCCAGCTGCCTTCCAGCACTGCACCACCTGAGAGGCATTAAGATTGGGTTTGCCAGGACACAGCTTCCAGGGTGTACTCAAGACCATCACTTAGGGTGGAACAAACCTTGTACAGAAGGGAGAAAAGCTGAAGATGAGGCATCCCACAAGGGAAAAGTAGTCAAAGCTGTTGCAGTGAGGGCCAGCAACAGTGAGAAGGTTAACAGCCCCATCTCGCCCTCAAACTTCCCTCTTGTCACAGAACAAGCCTTCTTCCCCCATCAACTAGAAAGCCAAGCTAAACTGTGGCAGCAAACGTGATAATTGTCATGTTTTCTTTTGATACAAAGGAGGACTTTATCTTTTATCTCCTGAAAGTGGGATATGCCATTTCACATGGAGTCAGAGAGAGCACTGGGACTCCAGATCAGAATAACTGTATTCCTTAATATAATCTTAT
>JANHGL010003569.1:0-21695 GCA_024611195.1 Ceyx melanurus | reverse complement strand
TATGCCATTTCACATGGAGTCAGAGAGAGCACTGGGACTCCAGATCAGAATAACTGTATTCCTTAATATAATCTTATAGCATCTAGCTCTATACATTTACACAAACTTTGATTTTAGAACTCATTAAACTTCCCTCTGTTACAAAACAGGAAATCTAAAGTAAAAAAAAAAAAAAAATAAGACAAACTGTAACTTTTATGATCATCTTAATTGAATATGTATCAGTTCACATCATTGTAGGCATAATGAGATACGTACTTATATTTTTAATACTATTTCCCCATTTCTAAATTCTTTCAATTATTTTCTGAATTCTTTCAGAATTTCAGTATTAGAAATACTTCAGGAGAGTTTTTGCCTCATTTTAACTATTGAGCTCCATGGTCCCTTTCACTAATAATTGAAGTTTGTGTTTCAGTCTTACATATCCCAAAAAAGTTACATTATTAATGTACCCAGTCAGTACTTTGAGTGAAACATGCCCATAAACCCAGTCCCTAGAGAGTAACAGAGACCTCTGTGTTTCAGAGTGCCCTGCTTAACAGCCCTGCTCCAGTAACAGAATGATGCTGGCAACTTCTGTCCTCAGCCACTGATGAAGTGACACTGTGATGATGCAGGAGGGAAAGTAACCACAGTCTGATACAAAACTGTAATTCAATTCTAATTGAACAGAGGTTCAAAGAACCTTTGCATTACTGATATGAAATTCTAGGTGAAGTTACAATGAAAGCATTTGCAGTGGCTTTACAAATTTCTGAACCAATAAATCTGCAGGTTCTCTCAACTTCTGTATTTCTCATGAACTAATGATTCAAGAAGAAATGCAGGATGGATAGCAGTGTCAGATTCAACTCATCTAAGAATTCAGCACTGTTTTTCTTTTTCAAAGAGACTGGAGACATGGGAAAAAAAGAAATAATGAAACAGTCTACCTGTTCTTCAGGTTCAATGTTCTTATGATCCAAATATTAATAACTATAGCTGTTTTATTTTTAGAGGACTTAAAAATGCACTCATCAGTCAAGGTTTACACAAAAAATCCTGCTTAGAAAAATCTTATGTTATGTGCTAAGCAGTTGTTATGAAACAAAGTCTCTCATTAATTCTTTTGACATTTGTTTCAACAGAAAATTTGACACCACAAGCTGCTTCTTTGCTTCAACATTAGATTATTGGAATTGGTTCTACCTGTTGAATTCCTGTTCTTAACTGATTCCTTTAAATCACCCAGTCAGCGAGGGTGTCTATTGCAAAAGAATTCCAAATACTGTAGATCAGAACTTAGACTATCCCAAAATCTACATCTTTTCATAAAACCTAGATTTTTCCTTCCTAAGCCTTTCCTTCTTGTTTTTAATCCTGCTGGTTGGTACTTTGTGTACTGTTAACATAGAAACCAGTGGATGTATTCATATTTAATTACAGTAAAACAGTTATTCCATATTTCTATACAAAACAAATGTAATATTTAAAATGGATACACATTTTTAAAATTGAGCCCATGCATTTACAGGTAATTTACAAGATACTGTGATTTTATAAAAAAAGCTCAGTACATTTCACATTGCTTTTTTATTTATATTTTTCAAAACATTTTTAATGATGAATATGGGGAAGTAGATAATCTTTATTACTGAATGAGTAAGCAAGTCACTATAGCTCACAATGCAAAACTTTGTAGAGTCCGTTGCAACAAGTTGCTAAGATTGATTTTAAATTGGGGATGCAAGATGAAGTTCAGATTCTAAACTCAAAACTTCCTAAAGAAACCTTAAAATTAACTTTAATTACACCTAACAAAAATCAAGAGGAAAAAAAACCCTTATAAAATACTAACCTATAGGTCTGTCATACAAAGTCTGAAAATGGTAGCTTAATCATAAAGAAAAGCAAAAGAAGTGCTGATAGACACTTTTTTTCTCAGTATATCCATTCATAGCCCATCTAGTCCTACAGTAACATGGTTTTAATTAATCTCTATCAACAAGATTAGTTTACCTGTGCACTTGTCTATGTGAAATGAATATAAATATTACAATGTTACCTATGCATTTAAATCACAAAGCTCATCAACTTCAGTTGGCAAGGTGAAATATAAAAGCCACAGAAGGTCCTTCCCAGCCTCTGTCACTAATGATAAACAGCATTAACTGCTTCTGCAGACACTAATGCTGCTATCTTGGGAACACAGGCAGCCACCATGAGAACTTTACAGCTTCACTAATCATACTCTTGTTTGTCACAGAACACCAAATAAAATCTCAACAAGAAAAGGCAATAAATATTAACAGCTATGAACAAAGGAAGGTCACATTAATATGTAGATCTTTAAATACAAGATGCTTTCTTCATTAACTAAATAACTTGTTCATTATTATAGAGTGTCAAGGGGACGTTAGGGAGAAAATACATTTAAAAAAACCCTGATTGAAAGCTTTAATATAGCATGTACTCAACATTTAATATTTAGAGAATAGGGATTTTTGCTTGTTCTACTTTTAGTTCAAGGCTGGAAGATGTGTATATAATCTATATTATAATACATGTATGTTGTTCAGCTTTTACCTTACCCAGAAACCAATGGGCAAAGTTTGGGTTTGGTATTCATATTCCTCTTGGACTTATTTTTTCTCTCCAATGTTTGGATTTTTTTTTTTCTTATTATTATAAAGAGTGTTGGTGGCATATCTTGATCACAGAGGCAAGGTGATTGTTTCCATATTTCTCCCCAATAACTAGCTGAAACTATCGCTACCATACATTGCAAAATACTTCTTGAAAAAGGAGATATATTAGGTAGACTTGAGCTACCACCAGTGCCCCAGTATCTATGCAGATGTATGCTTAGATCTTAATTTATTTATATCAGTAATATTTTTATTATACAGATGCTTGGTAAAGGATTAGGAGGCACTGTGCATGTCCAAAGTCCACTCTGCCTTGTACAACATTATACCTGACCCAAATATGTTGTTTACATACAATTAGTCTAAAAGCTTCATATTTATATTGTTCCTCTTTAGCTTCCCTAAGCTCCCTATATATCCTGCCCTCCCTTCACTCAACAGTACTCACAAGGCATTCTCTGTGCCAAACAACTCCTTGCAATGTCGTTCACTCTAGAGAAACGAGAAAAAAAATAATAAAATATTAATGTCACCAGACAGTCTGCTGCCATTACTGAAGAAAAGTTGCACGGGCCAGCTGCAAAAGTGGTTGTGAAGCACACTGGTGAGACAACACAGGTAAAGGCTTTAGGGTGTGGAGGAAGAGAGCTCTAATTAAATAATCACCTCAGAAAAAGTAATAGGAAAGCCTCACATCTCAGCCCTACTTACACAGGAACCTTCTTCTCCCTTCTGCTGCAGTACCAACCCAGGCCCAACCTTCACAACAGCCAAAGCATCACTCAACACAACTGCATTTATGTGATCTTTCTTGTACAGAAGCACCAAAGATAAAGTGAGATTATGAGAAGCTAGTGGCCTGTGAAGGGCACAATAGTCTTTCCGTCACAGCTCAACAATACCCTTAGATGTATAACCCCAGACTCCAGAGCATGTGAGAAGCCTGAACATTAACAGAATTCAAGACACAGTTAAAAAGAAAAATGGTATTTTAATAATCAATTTAGTATCGTAGTAAAAAGTCAGAATTGCTAAGATGAAAACATCTAGTGATATATTCAAATTAATCTTCAGTTGGATGATTCCTTCATATGTATTACTTCTTATAAATTAAATCCACTTTATTTTTATATATTGTACTGTAAACAGGTGACCTTCTTATACTGAAAGACCTAATTTATTTTAAAAGAATACTTACACTTTTGAATTATTTGCTACTAATAACTTCATTATTGGCAAGTAGGGAACACAAGCCAGCCTTGACAGTGGTATGAATTGGTCATGCATCTAAAACTAAACATTGAGAAGTAAACCTGCCCAGTCCCACCAATAATACAGACTGCTAGTCATATGTGAAATTTCAGATACACACCTGAAAATGTAAACAATATTGGTGTGAAACAGAAATGAAAGTTGTAAACTTTCAACAGAAAGTCTTCAGAAGTGTTAAGACAAGAAATGCCTGAAATTATAAGATCAGTCTCTTGGCATGGGATGTAAGAATGAACAACATTCACTCAGTAGTAGGCTTATTTAGATCTATCCTCAACATTTTCACACTTCTGGAAAAAGTGAAAATTGCCACTATTTAATGAAAACCATAAAGTGATTTTGACCTTATTTTAATAAAAATATGGTATAAATACTTTGCCCCACAGTGAGCAAAGGACACAAGCATCCACGGAAGTCAGTAACATTTCTTCCACATAAGGATGTAGAAACAAGTAAATCAAGTTAAAAAGCAAAGTATCATTAGTAGGTAGAATATTCTTAAGGACAAGTATTAAGCTTGTGATGAGAACAAGTATTAAGCTTTCTCAGAATGTTCTAGCATCCTGCAGAAATGTGTCACTCAGGAATTTCCTGTGCTGGAGTTGGTTGATCTTTCCATCTGATAACTTGGTTCATCTCTAACCTAGTTGTTGCTTTTTTATTTTACACAAACATTTTGGCATCTGCAAAAGGGGTTCCACTACCCATATATATAGTAATATAAGTATATTATCTAAGCATGTACTTCCTAGACTGCATGCATACTTCAAAAAGATATCACACACAACTTTCTTTTCCCTGCACTAAAGTGATGGATATTAGTACTGAAATGTTCACAAAAAGGTAGTAAAGCCAAGCTACTCACATAGACACATGATTCTTTCCTGAGATCACTTAAAGCCAAATTCAAATAGAACAGCAGGATCCCAAAATGATATTTCAGACAAGACACTTTCAAACAAGACTGTTGTTTGGCTTTCAAGCAAAAGACTTTTAGAACTCATTCATCAAAAGATAAACAAACATAAGAGACCTTATCACAGAGGTACAGCAGATATAACAGAAAAAGACAAAAAATAAAAATCACACCTTTCAAACCTTTGACAAAATGGGAGATAAAAGAAGGTAACAGGAAGCAAACATAGAACCAGATTAAAGTCACTATCTTGAGAACTTGTTTCAATTCGTATCCTTTCAGCAGAAATCTACTTCACACAAAAATCCTCTAAGGCTCTAAGAAAATGTTACCAAAAAAAGCTGGCCTACCAAAACATATGGTCATGTAATAATTGAATGTCCTACCTCATAATTCTGTTGGGACATATAACATACAGTGAAGCAATTGGCTTTCACTAGTCTGATCCTAAATGAACTAAGAGTAGGTCTCACTTCTGTAGGGAAAAGGAGTAAAAGAAAGGTTTGTTCATGTGAAAGCTTGATGTGTTATTGCTCTAGAACTTAATTCTTTCTTTGGAGGAAGCTTAGAAGTTACCAAAAAGTCTGAGTTTGAACTTGGTAAAATTGCCTTCGGTGCAAACTCTCATCCATGTGGTCATGAAGTATTGGTGGTTTCAGGTGATTTCCTGAAAGAAACTGTTAAAGTACCATAAAGAGTCTATGGCTCTATATGAAAGCCTTGTCTAAGTTTTTTGAAGAGTAATGGATCCTACTGTATTCCTAATACAGATCCACTGGGCATTATGATAGATATGGACACTCATTTTGCCACCCTTCCAAGGGACCACATCCTTCTTAGTCATCTCAGGATGAAAGAAATAATTTATAACCATTCCTAAGCTGTGCTTGGTATATAGTGTGTGGAAATGACCAGTGTGACAAATCACATTTAATTTTAACAACTAGAAAATCTCTTTTTATTGGCCTTGCAGAGAATTATATAAGCTGTTTTACTACTGATTGGGAAGATCACCTTAGGAAAAAAATATCAAGACAATCATCCATCTTGATAATATATTTCAGGACTGACTTATGGGTAATTTTTCTTCTTTATATCCCCTCCCATGGAACTTATGCATACTCTTCCTCAAAGCATATTTACCCTATTTTAATTAAATATTCTGAATTGAAAATTACTTTTACAGCATCTAAGTGGTCACTTATTTGAGAACAGAAGCCACAAAGACCTTTGAAACTATGTCATACCCTAGTTTTAAAATGTCAATGGTTCAGTGACTCTCTCACATCAGTACTACAAAGATGTCAAGAACCATCAGAGGGATTCAGCCAGAACATAATACAGCTAAGTGACGGAAGAAGCTGCCACAGCAGGAGGAACAACAAACAGATTTAGTCAGATGAAATCTTTCTGTGGTCAGCAGTTCCACTACCATTATGCCAGAAGCAGTGAAGATTTCCTGTAGGAACAAAGCAAGCATCTTCAACAGCTGCTTATAAGCTATCTTTGAAATCTGTAGCCAATAGATAGGTGCAAAGAGAAGGGAAGAGGAACATTAGAAATTTCATCTTGAAAGGTTTTCTTTTCATGTTGAATTCCAGATACAGTTCCAGTGCTATCTTACTCTTGAGCTTAAAGATAATCATCTGCATAAATACGTGCAGGTTAAAGATCAGAACCTGAATCTGTAAACTCTGTCAGAATGGGATGTAATTTATTTAAAGTCAAACCTATTTCAGAGGATCCAATCACTTGTGGATAAATAATGCAATAGTTTAGGAATTCCCTAGTCCAGAGGGTAAGAACTGTCCTTACATGTATGTCAATATAAAATAAATAATACTGTTACATTCCAGAAGAGCACAAGTGCCTTGTCACAAATACATGAAATGGAGCAGTTTATTTTCCAGAAAAGATATCTGAAAAATATTTTACAAGGCTGCTTAAAACCTGTGCAGAAGTGACTCGATACAGTAATTCACTCATATAGAGCAATATGGATGCTGAGACAATAAAGACAGCAGAATTTGTTTACGCAGCTGAAAGCTATTTATCTTTTCAGCTTTTAGTACTGTCATTTCTATAATATACAAATCAAATATTCTCATATGCTACTACTGTTTAGAAGGATAACATAATATAGGTCCCTTTCTAAGAACAAGATGGGACTAATTATTACCTCAAGTAGAATCTGTGTATTAAGTAGATATTAACAGATAATTTTAGTGTATTTTAATTTCATATATTTAAAATCCATGCGTTACATATCTCATAAACATGCTTCATTTTTTTCTTTCTTCATCTTTAAAACAACATAGAAATATACCACCACTCCTTCCAAGTGAAAGGATCACTTGGAGGTCCCAGGTATTTTTCCCCTCCAGTACAGTCATAGTTGATGAAGTACAACAAATTGCAAGCCTAACAAAACAACACTTTAAACTGTATTGTCATATTTATTATAAAATTCCTGGTTCAATGCATTTTGGCATTTTATACAACTGGTTCTGACAGTGATTAACATGGTTTGGGCTTCTGCTGTTTCACCCAAGAGAAATAAAACACTAAAATCTCTGCAGGTGTGTAATGGGCCAGGGATTCACAATCTGTTCTGCAAAGTCAGACTTCAAAGACTTTAAAAACAAAAATTCTGAAGTTGGCATTGCCTCTGTAATCATCTAAAGCTTTTTGCATATTTCAAGGAATTCTAGTTTCCATGTTTTAATCAGCACTGTTACTCAATATTTTTATTTAACAATTTAACCAATTGCTTGATGAACTCACCATTAGCTTTGAGTTTCACAAGCCAAATAACATAACAAGGAGTAGATCTAAGACTAGATAACAGAGCAGCCTAAATTATTAAGTGCTTATTTGAACTTGAAAGGGGTTTTCATGTATTTGAAGCACACGGTACAACTTATCCGATGCATATGGGTGGTTAGAATAATATGGTAATTACAAAACAGCTAACAGAAGTTGCACCTGCAGTAAAGAAGCCTCAAGACAACACCTCTAATTGCATCTATGACTACCTGTCTAAAACTAACTCAGAAGTTATCACAGAAAGGTTGAAGTTCAGGCTATAATTTCAAATCTTTTACAACTGAAAAAAGAATTAATGATAAACCTCAAAATAATAAATATTTCTAAAAAAAAAAAAGTTATTTCAAAAGCTCTTTCTTGTGTGTTATAGAAATTTCAAAAGCATTTTATTATTAAATATATCTACTAGGAAGTGGAGAAGACAAGTGACAAGTTTCCTTGTGTTTTGATTTTGATTATCTTTAAAAGAGCATTTCCTTATACATATATTCTTTATATTGCTTGTGTAAGCAATTTAAGAACTTTCTGCTCCTTCCACAAGTGACATTCTTCTTGACATTTGGCATTTACTTTGAAATAAACTCATTTGTTCTTTAAAAGCGTAGTATCTTAACTACAAGACTAAATATTTTTATCTTAAGACTGAAATAGTAGACAGCAAATAAAAATTATTTTCTGTTAAAAAGAATTTCATTTCTCTTTCCCCATAGTATAGAAATTATCAATCTTATTTCAATGTTCACATCTAAACCTGCTACTTACAGCTTCAAAATATTAATAAGAAAAAATGATTAATTCTAATAAATATAAACCAATGGAAACTGTTCATATTATTTTGCTGAAGACTCACTCAATCTCATTGAATTTCTAAACCAAAAATAAAATCATCCTCTTGGCCATAATAAAATGACATTATCACAAAGATAGTGACATGAACACAAAGTGATCAAAGGATTGGGAAGCATTATGAGGAAGGACTGAGAGAACTGTTTGTAAAGCCTTAAGGTTTATGAGGGACCTTTTCACCATGTTCCTGTATTTAAAATCTGGCTACAATTAAGTTGTCAATGACATAGAGAGTGAGATCAAGTGCACTACAAGCAAGTTCAGAGATGACACCAAGCTGAGTGGAGTAATGCATCCAGCTCTGAAGCCCTCAGTACAGGAGGCACATGGACCTGACAGAGGGGGTCCAGTGTAGGACCACAAAAATGATCAGAGAGATGGAACACCTCTCCTACAAAGGCTGAGACAGTTGGGGTTGTTCAGCCTGGACAAGGCTCAAAGGAGAAGTATTAGAAACCTTCCAGTACCTGAAGGGGGCCTACAAGAAGACAGGAAAGGAACTGTTCACAAAGGCCTGTAGTGACAGGATGAAGGGCGATGGTTTTATATTAGAGTATATTTAGATTGAATAGTAGAAACTAATTCTTTACCATGAAGGTGGTGGAACAGGTTGCCCATGGAGGTAGCTGAGGCCCCATCCCCAGAGATACTCAAGGTGAGGCTTGACAAGGCTCTGAGTAACCTGACATAGTCCAGGATATCCCTGCTCACTACAGGGGTCAGACTAGATGACCTTTAGAGGTCCCTGCCTGCCCATTCCATTCTATTTAATTCTAATTCTGTGATCGAGACTCCTTTTTCTAAAAAGTCACATGGAAAAGCTGAGAAATGAGTACTTGTTACTTCTCAGGATATTCCAGTTGGACACAAGACCTTTCACAAGTCATTGGAATACTCTCCTCATGGTGGATTCCTCAACATCGGATACTTGAAGGTTCAGCTGGACAGGGCTTCGGGTTATCTTGTCTAGAACATGCTTTTCCCAAGAAGGTTGGATAAGGTGATCTTTGAGGTCCCTTCCAACCTGATATCCCATGATTCTATCATTAGTAGAAGTTCTAAGCCAAACAAATCTACCATAAGAGGAAGATAGTAAGAGTTGAAGTAACACATAATGTTAAGCATTATACTTCCTAGATGAGAATTGACTCATTAAGGTGGAATTGAGATGACATCATAATTTCATAACTATTAATGATATAAGGAATCAGCTAAGCATGTGTGGTAAAATTTTCATTTCCTTCCCTAACAACACAGAAAAATATGAGATGTATGAGCTCAATAAGGTTTAAATATCGGCTATTCACAGTAAGTTTGGCTTTATGGGGTTTTGGTTTGTTCTTTTCTAATCATCAGGCATCCCATCCAACCAAAGAAGATAACGTTAGGTTTTCTTCCACTACTAATATTCCACAATTACAGAAGTCGACTGTTGTCTGTGTGGATGTTTTTTCACAGTTGTATTCTCCTGCTTCTAAGTCTGTAATGCTATTGGTTTACAATTTGGACTTCCAATAAGTACAGCAAAGAATAAGGATGTGAAATTTGCACATGAATTCAAATGTTGTAATGAGTATTACCATGTCTCCCTCATACGCAACTTCAGTGATATTATTCCTATGATTATTATTTTCTCTGGCATATACCCAGAAGTATTTATACTGTATGTACATTAATAAGTTATGCATCTAGCAGTTAGTTAAGCCACTCTTTCTAGCTTCTGTTAATTAATAATGTGGCTGTCATGTTAAACCAAAGGATTTATAAAAAAAATAAAGAAATCTCAAATCCTTAAGGCAATAAACCTGTTAAAACTATTAACTACCAAACTTTTAAAATGCTAATCAATACTGTTAGCCTGAAGACACTTTTGACCTTACCTGGCATCAGTTTTCTAAATTATTTTATCTCGAATACTCTCTCTTCAATGCTCTGTTTTCAGAGGATATGAGAAGATGGGGAGAACAAAGAATTCACTTAGAAAGCTGATTCTTTGGTGTATATTAAATAATATATGTATGATATTGGGCAATTCAGAATTAATATTGACTATTCCTGACTAAAACGAAGAGGTTGTTTTAGAAATAGCCTTTACATTGAAAATATGCACAGAAAGCAAGATTTCAGATTTCTTTACAGATTTCATTTTTCTTTACAGATAATCTTACTGAAACTCACAAAAGGAAGCATGCTACTTGTCCATGACATTTTATTCCTCTATTATTCTGAATTTTAAAAATGCATAATATGCAAAAGAGATGCTTGAAACTCTAAGGAAGCAGGTACCTGGGAGCATGCAAAAAGAGAGAAAGCTGTGTGCTAGAACAAGGGAAAGTACAATGCAAAGCTGTCCACACAGGCGACTATTTGCTGCTAAGTCCAGTGCCTCACACCTCCCGTGCAGCTCTCTGCGAATGTGGCCCAGACACTTCACGAGTGCAGGAGAGAAACCCAGGGGTTAGCTGGATTGTGAACGTTCAGGCAAAAAATAGCTGTGGTGGCTCTCACACATCCCCATTTAGATTCTGTCCGTGACACTGGTGTCAGCACAGCAGGTTTAATGAGAGCACACAGGAACTCAGAGAGCTATCCTATACATCTCAGCAGCAGGAGCTGACCTGAGGCGACTGTAGCCCTACCAAAACAATCTTTAATCTGACTCAACAAGCACTCAGGATTTTCTCAGTGATGTTTCTTAGCGAGTCAACAGCAGACATACTAATGGACCTTGACCTGTAGGATATGAAAGAGTAAGAGAATAAACAAACACAGGACAGGTAGGAGAGAAGACAAAGTAAAAAAATTATCCAACATGTTTAAGAGTTTGTCATTTAAAATTGCTCCGTGAATTTTTTTTTATAAGCAAACTGAAGGGACAGGAAGAGGGGAGCTAGAACATTCCATTTCTCAACTACCTAAAACTAGAATAAAATGCCCAAACTATTTCTTTGTTGAAAAAAATAGTATCAAAAATTTAATTTTAGCAAGAGTCACAAATGTTTATGATTCATGTTTAGGAGACCAGAGGCAGCCATAAGACCAAAGCATTGATTTGAAATTCTTCTCAATACTTTTATCAAGGTCTCAGACAGGAAATGTTGGGATGGAATCTGCTTAAGATTTCTATTTCTTCAACCTTAATCTTCCTGGAGTTCAGAAAGGCTTCTCTATAATCCTTCTACACATTTTCCTAACACCTTTTATTTTTATTAGCTGGGGAAAATGATTTTTTTTTTAACCTGTTAAAGAGTAAAATAATCTCCTTAGGTTAGGTTTTGAATGTCTGTACACCTGTCAATTTACTTTCAGATGTTCTTCCCAAAGATACAGTAGTTACGGCACAAAAATGTCATAAGGATGTCTTTTTATTTAGTTTGACCATAAACTTTTTTATTTAACAAATGAATGTCTCCTGGTTAAGATGTCAAGACATCTCCACATGATGGAGTAACATTTTCAACTAGGTTAAAAAATTTCACATATTGCAACAGCAAATGAAATTACTATTGTAGAACCTTTCCTCTGAAGTTTTAATTCTGAGGCCAAAAGGAGTCCAACGGTTCAGGTTCATGTTCATTGTGTGACACTAGTTTTTCAAAACTTCTTCAAATATATTTGATATTTATCATATTAGCTAAGATCATTCAAGGAGTTTTAAAGTAAAGTTGTAAAAATCTAGAGTACATATGCAGAGAAAAAAACAACCTGTGAAATTCTAAATGGAACAGTCAATGATGTAAAATCTTGATGTCTCTGAGAGTCTCCAAAAGTAGAATATTTAATATATTGGCATATAATCATCTTTCCTTTTGCATTTACTACCTAAAAGGAGAAAGCTGTACCGAGTTCAGGCAGTCTTTGTCCAGTGTAAAAAAAAAGTATTGCTCATTTTTGTCTACAGTTTTTGTTATGACTTGATATGTGGTAGGACAGACTAAGAATAACCTCTTTCTTGTCTGACACTTTTGCTTTTTTTTCTCTTTTATAAAAGCAAACATCTAAGAACCAAATACAAAAAAAAAGTGTTGTTACGAGCAAAAAGTTTCTTAATCCTGCCTTTAATTCCATTATGGCTGCATTAATCATTCACTCTATTTCTCTTTTACTCTGTGCATTACTCACATCCCTGAAGTTTAGGACAGCTCCTCATTTTCACAACTCCTCACACACAGAGACCTGGGGAGCAAAGCCTGTGATGGCTGCTCAGGAGTGCAAATTAAGCATTTCATGCCCAAAGCTATTACACAGAAATGACTGTCTTGGGTTGCATCATCAGCATTACTGCTGTAGCATGAAGGAGAAAAACAAAACAAACATAAATGGAAGAGAAGGAAGGACAGCAACCAACACACACACATTTGTTGATCTGTGACTGCAGCTTTTCTAATGCCTCCATGTTTAAGAGTTATGCAAATGAATAAAAGTATTGACATGCAGGTGTTTCATCTTGTACGTATTAGCAAATGACCTATGAGATTTCAGGGGTTTGTCATACATGAGTGAGTCAGGTAATTAAACTATTTGTTGCAATTAAATAGCATGAATACTGTGGAATCTATTCTTTCTCTCCTTTTAACTTCACAATATATATTTTAGACTGTTTTAAAGGTAATGAGTTTGACCACCTTGCCCAACAGATTACAGAAACTCAGCTTTTCGTTTTAAAAGCTCAAGTAAAAGTTACAACAATCTACAGTAAGATGCATCTGACATGCACAGTGTAAAATTCTTTTTTTCTTTTACGTTATATATCAATGATTTCCTGGAAATATATTTAATGGATTTATAACTTTAATACATATATTAGATATTGAAGAGTTTCATGGCAGCATTTTTATTTCAGATTTGATTAAAGTATTCCACAAAACCCACCAAAAAGAATGCACAGATCTTATTAAAAAAAAAAAATCAAATAAGAGGTTTCAGTGAACATTTATGATTTCACCCCCACCCTCCTTTTTTTTTTTCATTAAGTTTGACATTTTTGACACCATACTGTATTACAGGCTATTAGCCTAGAGCATTGATTGAGCAGATTAGATTTTTACTGAAATACAGAGTGAAAAATGTGTGAAAAATTGAAATTACAAGCTTATATTAGCAGGTTCTTTTCAGAGGGTAGCTCCATCTCCGCTGTACAATGAAGTGTAGTAATTTAGAGCCTGCAGCTTACATTGGTGTAAACTGAAAGCCATATCCAATATCCCTTGATAATGAAGACATCCTCTAGAAAACAGCTTTATTTAAGGAAATGTCCACAAAACATAACATTTTTTTATTTATTTTTTTTTTTTCCTCTTCTCCCCCTTCCCTGCATGTTCACCAGGACTGCTCCAACAGCAGCCCCAGACTTCCCAAGCAGAGCTGAGCCCCTTTCCCTGCCTGGGTGGGACATGAGCATCTCAGCCAGATGAGCAGGGGGTCAGCACACTCCCTACAATCCACCAGCCCCACTGTAGCTTACAGGGGTGCTTGGGCATGTGCCTTCCTTTTGTGCTCTTGAAATATTTCCCCTTCAAAATTTCAATTTTATCATATCAACATGAAGGAAATGTGCTAAAATATTCAGATATAGTAAATACTACACAATAAATTAGGATAATATAAAGTTAAGATTTTTTGACTGCAAAAATTTTCTAGACACAGTAGAAATCTTTAAAAATAGTTTTTAAATACATATATTAGTGTCTTTTTTTTCTGCATCGTGTGATTTTAATGAGGAAAAATGAACCAGTTGTTGATGGATTGATACCACTTTATCAAAGCTAATAAAATGGCAACAATAGCCACTGCACCACCTCTCTACCCCCTCATAATAATTGTCATTATTAAAGCAGCCTTGCTTTAACTTCATGAGGAACATACTCTTTCTGGAAGAGTAAAAAGGAACTCTGATATATTTTAAGTTGTAAGTTATAAATCAGCATGTTTTAATTAGGTACATTCATTAGTCATAATTTTCAATGTTACAAAGTTAACCTACTTTCCACTGCAGAATAAAAACAATCTCTCTAACTTCCAGAAGACAGCTACAGAAACACCACGTCACCCTTCATTTTGAATTACAAAGGAGAATCAGCAGTGTCAAAGTGAGGATGCTGCCATGCTGGATAGGATATGGCAGATGGAAGTAAAAGGTAGCACATCTACATTTCCAACCAGGGTATTTCTTAATTAAGCTGCAATTTATGAAACTCTCCATGCTCCCAGGAGTACTTCCTCCAGTCTTTGCTGGCTAGTATCTGGGGAGGTAAAAAAATGCCTCCCTTGGTGCACTGTGCCTATGGCATGACACTGCAGACTCTCTGTAGGATAGAGAAAACAAGCCCATGGGGAAAAAATGAATACCTACACCAAAATATCAAATAGCTCTGCACTAAAAATTAAGTAACAAATTTGAAAGAAACTTCAGACTAAGGAGTTGGAACAGAAGTTGCACTGCACTGAATGCAAGCAGACACGCAGCACTATAATTAGGCATTTAGCAACAAAACTCCCCTTCTACTAAGATAGCAACTGCTATTTGCTTTTAAGTAAAGTGCCTACTTTCCTTGACAATACTTAGTTAACCTTTGTCTGACCTAATTAAAAGGTATTCACAAAATTGGTGTTGCCACTTCAAACAACACTGAAAAGGAATAGTAAATATTTTTAAAAGTAGTATTTGTCATATTTCTTCAATTAATTTTAAATGTACTTAGACAAATGTAAACATTATGCTTCTCAGAGTGCTTTTCTTGGATGAGAAAAACACTTGGCAACACAAGAATCGCTATTACACCAGATTAAATCAACTGTCCACCAAATTACCCATGACAGTAACTAAAGCCTCACACAATGCTGTCTTATCTAAAAATGACCTTTGTATCTCTACCATCACCTCAAGACTGACCTTCATTATAAATTCAGCTTCCACTCCCTTTCCTCCCATATCTGCAACATTTTTATTCTCTAACTCTGCAATTTGATCTATAACTGCCCTGCTGACTCATTCTTCCATTCCTCATTTGCTTGACTGAGGCACTTAAAATTTCAGTATCTTTCCCTGGGATCAGATTATATCATGTAGAGAATACTGCTACTCCTTTCCTTACCACAACAGATTCAATCCTGAACTATTCTCACTCAGATTCTCTTCACTAGTCTCATGGCTTATTTCTTTTTCACATATTTCCACCGTTGTCAATACATGAATGTCTCCCTCTGGATATATGCCATCTGGAGCAGCATTTTTGCATTGCTTTGCCTCATCAGCTCCAGTTTCTATTAAAATGTCCTTAAAATTGGAATTTTAAAATATAAATATATTTAATATGAACATTACACTGTAATTAAAGCAGTAAACTCTCTTGGCTTCCTGTCCAAAAATTATGTGCTGTTAATCTCAAAACCATAGCCAACTTCGAAGTGTTGTGCCTAATGTTTCTGAGTTAGTAAAAACCACCAACAATAAAACCTAAAGACAGAACTCAATTTGTAAATACTAAGCCTCATACACCCTGTGTGCACACATGTACACATTTATGTATGAGTAAAAGAGAAAAGCATTCTCCTGTCTGGATTATTTTGAAGATGAAAATCCTGAAGGCTGTATCAACACATCACCTTTGATTTAAATGGATTATTTTAAAAGAACAGAACTTGTAAAATCATCTATCACTTTAGTACATTTTTGTGTCTCATAAGGTGGTATGATATCACTATGTCCAGTTTGCAGTGAGGATATATTCTTTGTGGTTAGACCAATTTATACACATGCATACCTTTTCCTTCTAAACTGTACTGATTGCTGTGGGTTATGTAAATTAAATATACTGCTGATATATTGCTGATAATCTGTTTTTGCAGCAATCTCCTGATTCCAAGTAAGAAACTGGAACAATATTTTATCTCAGCACAGGAGACAGAAGATGTCACTTGCAGAGCAGGTGCCAGTGTCAATATCTAGAAGATCTTGAAAAGATTTACAGAACAGCATAAAGTCAAAGAAACATTGGAATATTTGGAACAATCCAAGAAATTATATAAAAAGGATGGGATAGGAAATATTTTATATGTTACTAATAAGCTGCAGGTTGTAAGAAACAGTTTCCAACATATCTTTTTGCTTCAATCTGAATTTATGCTTGCAGGAAGATCTAAAAACCATCACAGAATAGCACCATTTTCCCCTCTCAATCTGCATACTTCTCAATCAGAATAATTTGTGCTAAACTGCAGACCAAGTTTCATCTGATTTTCCTAAATACTAAATGAATACCTGTATATCTATGAACAAAGCACTCTGCTCTCACACACTTAAGAAGAAATACAGTGAAAGCAGTGTACAGACATTTATCAGCTTTGCTACAGCAGAAAGAGGTGTTTTTTTTCACAAATGTTTTTGTCATTGTGTAACATCCTTGGTAATATCTGATAGATTTTATATCTTTACAGTGTTCTGTCATTTCAGCTGCTGTAGATTTCCAAGGAAGAATAGATTTGAAGAGTAATAACTATCAAAAAAATATTAATAATTGTAGTCGTGTTACACATTAACCAAAATTAGATTTGAATGCATTTAACAGCATTTTCTTTACAAAGTAAAGACATGGAAGATGGCTAATGAGATTTGTCTGACTAAGGTTTTAATTAAAAACAAATGAACACAAAATGCTAATGTACTTAAGTTATGCCAAAATCCACTTTACAATATGGTACAATTTGAGAGGGGAAGAAAAAGCAGCCTGATAGCCAGATATACAGAAACTTTAAAAAGATGTTAATACCTACAGTTCATG
This sequence comes from Ceyx melanurus, assembly GCA_024611195.1. NCBI lineage: Eukaryota > Metazoa > Chordata > Aves > Coraciiformes > Alcedinidae > Ceyx > Ceyx melanurus. Next base: position 4,425 of record JANHGL010003569.1, on the reverse strand, counting down.
GAGACCAGTTATGACATCTTGAGAATGCTCTGGTGGTCTTATAATGCAGTCAACATAACAGGGGAGCAGGAAAGGGCTAAGGCAGCTTAGCATCACAGGGTACTGCCAGTACCAATTACACTTGCTTATCAGTGTGACAGACTACTCTGTAACAAGGCTCCAGATTCAGCTTCTCCATATCTAAAGAGCAGTCCAGGCTCTCAAACCACAGAAAAAGTCTTTCAGAAGTTTTGAAGAAAGCTTCACATAACAGCCTCAAAAACCTCACTCAGAGGTATACACAACTTCATTTCTCAGTTACTTCTGTGGTACCTCTTAGTGTCAAGTGTTTCTATAGCTCAGCCAAATGACACCAGCTTATCTAAGCAGTATCAGATCAGAACTTTGAGAAAAATACAAGAGGAAGCCAGATACCACAAAGAGCTTCAGTATCACATGCTGTTGGATCCACTGTATATTCAGTTTTTGTAACCCACAGCAATCAGTACAGTTTAGATGGAAAAGGTAAGCATGTTTATAAATTGGTCTAACCACAAAGAACATATCATCCTCACTGGAAACTGGACACAGAGATATCATACCACCTTATGAGACACAAAAATGTACTAAAGTGATAGATGATTTTACAAGTTCTGTTCTTTTAAAATAATCCATTTAAATCAAAGGTGATGGGTTGATACAGCTTTCCGGATTTTCGTCTTCAAAATAATCCAGACATTTTGTACACCATGCAAAAAATTAATTATTATACAGTCCAATGAGTTCAGAATAACATTCCTGAAACAGGTTTATGACAAAAACTATTAATAGAATAAGTGGAATTCTGCCTTTGTTCTTATTCACATGTTCCTAATCAGGCATTCACAACAAAATCTGTATCTAACAAGACACAGCAGCTCAAGCTGGTATTGTAACAGCCCAAACACAAACAGATTAACCCTTAAAACAATAACACTGAGAAATAGATATCAGTCCATAACAATTCTAACACTGATGTTAGGTGGTTCAAGGTTAACAAGTCCTAGTAAATTAAGTGATGTGATTTGAATCATTCCTACATTTACTATTCAAAGAACATTAGGGGTTGGAAGGGACCTCTGGAGATCATCTAGGCCAACCTAGAACCCTGCCAAGCCAGGTTCATCTAGATCTGATGGCACAGGAATGCATCCAGGAGAATTTGAAAGCCTCCAGAGCAGGAGACTCCACAACCTCTCTGGGCAGCCTGTTCCAGTGTCTGTCACCCTCACAGAAAAGAAGCTTCCCCTATATTGAGGTAGAATTTAGAATCATAGAATGTTATGGGTTGGAAGGGACCTAGAAAGACCATCTAGTCCAACCCCCCTGCCAGAGCAGGATCACACAGACCAAGTCACACAGGAACAGATCCAGGAAGGTCTTGAATGTCTCCAGAGAAGAATCCACAACCTCCCTGGGCAGCCCCCTCCAGAGCTCTGGCACCCTCACTGGGAAAAAGTTTCTCTTGTTGCTTTTGGTTGGTTGGTTTTGGTTTTGTTTTTTATAAAACAATTTAAATGTATTTGGCTGTAGAAATAAGGCATTTTTACACTGATGCACGTGGTATGAAAGCTCATTATCTCCACAGTGCACTTTGAAAGTTATACTTAATCCTTCTCCCTGTGAATACAGTAGGTAGACAAAAATAAATATATTTTGCAGAGATTTCAAGTAACTCATTGCCTGTTTTGTACCCTACCTTGTGGCCTCTGTCTCAGTGGAACTGCTGTCACTAGACTGCTTGCCTTGTGCTACATGGTAATTAATTGGAAACCAGTAACTGTTACTTCTTCATTATTCTGCATTACTTGCTTTGAACTAAAGGAGATGAAGACAAACACAGCCATGACCAAATGGCATTTCCCAGCTGCACAGGGTCAGCCCAGCCTCCGAATGACTGCTCTCAATGGTGTCTGAAGCCTGCCTTACTGTGTACCCACAGCTTCTAATCATGAGTATACAGGAGGACAGTCCATATTTCTGTGATGTGAATCACGAAGAATTTTCACTGGTCGATTATGCCAACTTCACAGGAAGCGGATTGTCCTTGAGAGCCCATGCAAAGGAAAATGGAAGATGTTACCCACTTCTTTTGGAATGACCGGGGCACATCCTCATGGCAAAGGGGATTGCATCTAGCCAGGGTTAAGTAGGAACCTTGATTCCAAATTACTTCCTCAGCTCAGTTACTAATGACTTAAATGAACTTAAGAGAAAACTGCACCTTCTCAACCGTCCGAAACCAAACCAAATTAAGAAGTGCAAGTGACCTTTGTGGAGAAAGGTACAAATGCTGCAACTCAATTTATCAGCCTAATCCACATCCCTTGAAATCTGATGAATAATGTGTGGTAGTTCAACAGGGAACATCCATTATAATTACTTGCTCATAAGCTTCCCACCAGCCAATAACTATTTGGCTTAATTGACAGTGTGTATTCCTCAAATAGCTAAACCTTCCTGTTTTGACAAATTAATTCTATTGATGAACCCTTTGTTAACATCTTTCAGTAAATCCAGAAATTACACATTAGTCGGATATGAAGACAAGCAGCACTACTCCAAAATAAAAATCCTAACTGTCCAAAGTACATAAAAGCAAATTACTGCATATCATTTAGAAGCTATGGATTTTATTAATTATCTCCTCCAAGCTTTAATTCAGAGACAGTTCCTATTAAATTAGATTACTTTTTCTTGGAGTCCTTATGGCAAATATGCAGCTTCAGAATCGGGAGCAGATTCTAAATGGAGATGATAGAGACAATGCAGACTTGTAATGAGGTCTGTAGCAAAAAGAAACACACACAGCCTTCCATCCAAAATACAAACAGACCAAAAAAAAGCAGAAACCACAAGTCTAACTGAACAGTACCAGCCTTTGGCCACCCAGAAAGCACAGGAATTCTCAAGAAATACAAAACTAAAAGTTTCTGTACCAAGAGAATACTTTTTTTCAAATGGTTTCCATTAGGGAATATTTTATTTTTTTTTTTTTTTACACTGAGAGGAGCTTTCACACCCTTCCTTCCTTCTCAAGGGAGAATTCCAGTAACAAATTGCTGAGCCACCGTAACAAAAGCTGCTCAGAAATACAAATTCAGTAAAAAGTGGTAAACCCTGGATACAGATAACACTGTGTAAAAATACCGGATTACCAACCAGTCTATTTCAATGTCTTCATGTGTTTAAACACAAATATTTTTAGAGACTAACAGAAGTTATGCACAGAAGACCAGGCAAGATTTTCTTATGGTATGTCCCAGTCTCAGGCAGCAAAATTAGTACTAGTAAATTCACTGAAAATATTTAAAGCACGTGGACTCTAAAGCATGTTACCGTACCTATGCTTTTTTGTTGTTGTTTTAACTGCTTTTCTTTAATGAAAAGCTACAGAAATACTTTTGGTATATTTAATTTGGGGATCTTTAAAGTACTGTCTTTCTTGTAATATTTTCAGTAGATCTAGGAAAAGTTAATGGAAAAAAAACCCTCTGACCAATGCCTTATAATGAAAGACTTTATACGTTTATGTACATTCCACTTTCTTGACCTTGTTACATGTTTTTAGCTTTTAAATCTTTCTGATATTTTCATTACCTCCTGTCTAATACTATCCCACCTAGCTAGCTTTGCAATACAGTATTAAAGTCTGTGCCTTGGGGAGGGATTTTTAATTTCATTTTGTTTGTTCAGACATTAATGAGATTCTTAAAAGAGCAATCCCTTGGACTGTAATAGAATCCCAGTATAGATAAAGTGACTGGTAGACAGCGTTTTGACAACTAGCTCTGCAGAAAGAGAAATTTACGTTCACAAAAGTAGACTAGATCATAAAAGGTGGAAGAAAGAGAAAAGAGAACGAAGCAGCAATGGGCAGTCACACATATTAAAAAAAAAAGTAACAAGATATTAAAAAAAGGAAGATACCTGAAAAAAACAACCCAACATCTGAACACACCAAAAGTACTACTTGGATAGGACTTGTATATAAAAATAAGATTGAAAAGGAGGCAGAAAAAAGCAAAGGCCTCTTTTCAAAAACATTGATAATGACAGCTAGAAGTTACAGGATTCAAAAAGAAAAAGGCAAATGTCTTGAAAATCTGCTAATGAGAATTGTACTAGAGTCTATGCTAATAAAATGTAATGTAAAAAAAAATAAATAATCAAGACCCCAAATCTTGATTTTCTTTTTTTGTCATATTCCATGAAATAAATATTTTTCTAATAATAATCCTGTCCAGAAACAGAGAATATTTTGTACTGATCAAATCTTCATACCAGGAAAGTAAAAGAATGGCTTAGTACCCACAATATACTTTTTATGCTTGGTTTTGCAAAGAGAAGTACCTTTTGAGGAAATAGAAATGTAAAGTGTGCTGGAATGTTTATGAAAACTCTTCA
>JANHGL010003568.1:0-13017 GCA_024611195.1 Ceyx melanurus | reverse complement strand
AGGTGGTCTCAAACACAACAACTTATTACTTCTAATTCCCCGACTGTCACCAAATCACCTGCACGAAACAAGAATCTAATTTGTTAAGCTGGCATTTCTGCAGATGGAAGATCGATTTTCTCTTTAGATTTCTCTAATTGAGTGAATATAGACGCCCCGAATTAGCCGCGCTCGGGCAAGAGGGGAAGGTAAAGGGAGAGGGAGGGGAAAGAAAAAGTCAACAAAAATCATCCTTGTAAAATAAGCCATATTACCTTTAGAATTGCCCCCCAAATAATAAAGGAAGGTGGATCGAAAGGTCCCAGATTGAGTGACAGTCATATTTCTGGAACTAACTGGTTTTTAAAAGAAAAGGTTAGGATGGCTGGAGAATGCTAAGTAACGGCGCGGGAGAGAGATGGCTGAGCTCTGAAATTGCTTACAGAATTACATTTGTTTTTCTTGTGATTTTATTAAAAGTCACTCCTCATCTCCAGAATGCGTGAAAATATCTACTTTCCACTCAGATACACCACATTAACTTGTTGGAGGCGAATTTGTTTGTTTGTCTATTTTATTTATTTGCCAGATAAGATTGATGCAGTCTTATTAGCGCTATATCTAGTTATAGGAAGAGATAAGGATGAGATGTTTTCTTTTTATTCCAATTACTAGACTTGTCACCTAACTGAATAACTGATACATGATTATTTATCTTGAGTAAATAGAAATCAGAAAAGCAGCCAACTTAACACACACAAACAAAATATGTATGTTCCTTATTACTATATACCACCTATGTAATTGAAGAGATTAAAACTACGGCCTTAAAAGGGAGAAAGTTAAATACTCCATCCACATCAGTCTCTAATGTATGTTCTTTTTTTGCTGCGCCTGATGGCTTATTTATCCAGTCAGATGTGGAGATTTCTGATTTTAAAAACACGGGTATGTTAAATTAATTCCTCAAAGCTCAGTAGAAAGTCTCCCTGGAAGTGTGCTCTTTCCCTAAACAGAGATGTATCTGAGAAATGCTCTACCCTGGCATTCCCTTCGCCTCTGGGTCAGCCCCGGTAATTCCCGTCCGATTGCATAAGCCGCTGCACGGTGCATTACGCTTGAGCTCCGCGATTTTTAGTTTATGAACTTAACATTATGCCAAAACCCTCTACAAACATATATACATACATGCACAGAGAGCTGGAAGGGAAGGGGCAGATGACTTGTGTATAAAGAATTTTCATCTGGACGGGGGAGAGCGGGGGAAACGGGATGTCAGGCATACCTTTGTATTAAAATAGCTTTTTCCCCATAAAAGACCGGTTGTCATAGTTCGGATGAAAATTAATTGATAGAAGCCATCCTTTCAATCTAAAGCAACCGCTTCGCTGTCGGGCGCTTCCCCGCAGCTTGCTGGCGGGGAGACAACCGGAGACGCTGCCTTTGGCTCAGCCGGCGCTCGGAGCAGACATTTAGACAAGCAAAGAGGGAAACGCCATCCTCAACAGTGTTTGGTTAGAGAGGACGGGACACCCGAGCTCTCCCTGCCGCTTCGGGGAGGCTGTTTTCCGAACACCTGACAGCCGCGGTTCTGTGTAGCTGCGGTCGCTCTCCCCTCAGATGCCTTTAAACTTCATAAAGTTCCTTTCAAACAAGTATATTTATTGCAGCTACAAAATGCTGCATGCAGCCTAATGTCGTAACGCAGCGATGATCGTCACATTTAGTTCTGACTAGAATTAATAAATTTGGATCTGTAGCTGCTGGCACTCTTGTCCTTCATTTCCGAAGAAGTCATATTTTCGAGAGGGTTGATTGAAAGAGAAACACTTTTTTATTATTTTCTATTTCTTAACTCCAGATTGCGCCTAACGAAAGGATATAGTTTGATTTGTCATTTGTGTTTAGGGTATGCCGATGTGGAAAAGTAAACAGGAGACTAAGTCACTTGATTTGTTTTCTGTAAGCAAATAACACTCAAAAGCATAGCTGTAATTTACAATGAATTAAAATTGATTCTTTTCATCAAGCAAGAAAATAGGGAAATGTGAGGTCGTTAATTATTGAGGGAGGCGCTTCTCATTAAAGCGAACAATGTTACAATGCAGCGCTGAGGAGCGGGAGGTTGAATAATAATATCTGATATTTCAACACTACCGTCTGGAAATACAAGTAAAAAAAAAAAAAAAAGGCCTCTCGAACAAACCAGGCAGCCAAAAGTTACATTTTATAAACGTTGGGAGCGTTGATAAGTGTAAAAAGCAATTACGGTGCTCTGCATACGGCAGTCCCCTTAACTGGATGGATGCTCAATAAATACATAAATAAAATATCAAATTACAAACCTTATCAGCCATTTACGCCAACCCACCCTGCTGACTTTAGCAGTTTAACCTTATTTTACCGTGTTTCTTGCTCCAAATATAATTATTCTGATAAAAGGAGGTTCTGTTCTTAAATCAGAGGAGAATTGGTTAAATACACTTGTTTATATTGCAGCCTCATTCAATCATGACTTGAGTTTAGTGGGGTGGGGGGTGGGAGGGGAGCTCTGGGGGTTGGAAAGTTCTCTGCCCTTTCTTCCCAGGGTCACAGCACCGGAGAATTAGGGTGATACCGCTTCTCCAACGCGGCACGCCGCGCTCCCGCGGCCCTTATGCGGCCGGATCGGCCAGCGTGGGCAGGAGGCGGGGGGCGGAGGAGAAAGTGAGCTGGCCCTGGCCGGGACCCCGGGATCGAGCCCGCCGGGAAGGGCAGGGCAGAGCAGAGATGGAGTGGGAAAGGAAAGGGAAGAAAAGGAGAGGAAGGTGAGGGGGGAGATGATCTCCCAGTGCCTAGCCCCTTGGCAGGCGCTCCTGTACGAAATTCAATCTCTATTTTTTATGAGAAGTAAACTGTCTAAATAAATTTTATTACGGGCAACCAATATATTTTCTGGTAGTTCCCTTTGTTCCAGTTCTACGTGTGTGTAACAATCTAAAACCTATTTATTGAGGAAAAATCACTGGATCCGTCATAGAAAATCCTTTTACTTTGCTCTGAAGTGATTTCTGAAGACACTCGTGTCACTCTGAAGATTTTGGGCCATTGTGCTAAAGCCTTTCCTTGTTAGGAACTTCAGTTCCTATGATCATGTGGGGAATACCGTAAATTGTAACAGGGAATGGGCTTGACTGGCAGTTTTCTGGCTACACTGGGAGAATGGAAAGATGACGGGAAATAAAATCCTTGTAAATACATCTCCGACGCTGCCCAAGTGAATTCAGGCACTTGACAAAATAGGAGTGCGCGGAAGCGGAATGTGATTAGGATATTTTACATATGCCCCATTGTAATTTCTTTCTGACACGCTTAAGCGTCGGCCCTGACCGTTCTTTTCTCTCCCACAGATTTCCTTCTATGATTTCCCCCCTTCCCTTAAGACGATTGCGCCCTGAAGTCTTTGAAGAAATGATTTAGTTTGTTTATACTGCTATAAAAATCAAGAGCAATAGAAAAGTCATAAAATGAAGCGCGCTATCAATCACACCGCAACATTGTTATTCAGCAGTTACTAACAGAGATTGATAATCCTTTGATTTCATCCCATTGTTATTACTCTGATGTGTCTGCACATTAACTATTACACATTTATTTATCGACCTGAAACACACAACAACACCGAGTAGATGCACATGCACGTCGTGCCACCCTGTCCATAGCACGCTCGGCAGCAGCCGGCTGCAGGCACCTGCACCCCCACAGAGACCCCCGCAGCCCCCACAGAGATCCCCACAGCCCCCACAGAGATCCCCACAGTCCCCACAGAGACCCCCACAGCCCCTGGCTGATCACCCTGTGCTCTGTGGGTGGGAACCAGTTCCTGCTTCCCCTGAGGCTTCTTATAGCCCGGGGGGCTGATCAGCAGCGGGTGTTGATCCTCTGGAGGTTGGCAGATGAGCAGTAGCTGGTTTAATTTTACCATGGGGCCAGCTCTGCCCAGGCTCTCTCAGCAGCCCGCCCAGCAGCTGGCAGCCCCAGCACAGACAAAGGGCTTCACCTGGCTTCAAAAATCCCTCAAAATAGTTTTTTGTCAGTTCTTTTTGCCACAGATCACTTCCTCAGTGCAGTCTGACCCGGCCTAAAGCTGCTCACCGCAGAAAAATGAAAATCATGCATTATTTTTGTTCCATCACAGTGTTAACACTTTGGTTTAATCCATTTGAGATCCGTGGCAGACATTATTTCCTAAAGGAGGACGCTGGCAGCTGATGAGGTGTGGTGCCATCTCACTGTTGCATGCAATGCTGAAGAGTTTAAAGTCAGACTGTGATTTCATGATACCATCAACTCGAATTTAACACACCAGCACAGGACAAAAACCACAGTGGTTATAGAATTTGAAACACCGAGCCAGTATTAGCTCTCCCAGACATTTCAAATGCATTTATGGCCTCAGATTAACAATTTTGCAGTGGCAGGTTTTACAGCAGGTGCTCTCAGAGCTGCTCTGACCTTCAGATGCCTTCCAAAGCATCTTACCATGGCTGGTGCAAAGTGTGTGCAGAAAACCACTGTCCAAGTAAGCACATGTTTGAAGTCAACAGTTAAATCTAGATTTAATGTGCAGTGGTGGGAACCTTGCAGTGCCCTCATGCAACAGTGATGGGTGAGAAGCCTCATCACAAAAAATATTCTCAGTTGAACAGCTGCTTTTCTGAAGAAATTCTTCCATCTTCACTTTGTGCAGCCTCTGTTGAAAGATTGCAGCACTAGAAGAAAAATAAAAAAGAAAAGGTATCTGCTTATTTTACATGTGGAGGGTATAAAACCAAAACATAACTTGACTTCAGTGAAATTCAGAACTATGTTTATCTGGCCTCCCTGGCTTTCACTTGTTATGACAAACAGATTTTTAATATAATAGAAAAATGACAACAAATCCTGTAAAACTGCAGAATTTTTTCTGCATGCCTAGAGCATCTTTATATTACACATGTAATGTGGCAGGTGTTCATAAAGAAAGCACAACAGGGCACTCTGTATTTTTCAGGTGTACCCAATGAAACACTTTTACACTGATATTTGGGTTTTAAATATATTTTTCATTTTGCATGGTCCAGGAATTAAGGCTGAGCATTTTTCAACCACAGTGCCAAATATCACACATTATTTAAAGAAGGACATGCTAATGAACACACATATTTCAGCAGTCCTTTGAAGGGTGCACATTTCAAAGCTCCTTCAGCAGAGAGGTGCTGGGAATCCTCTCTTGGTTACTCATTTTATGGCTGCTGTTCACTTTGAACTAACAAGTAGAAGGTAATTAAAAAAAAAATCCTACAGCATAGAATTGTTCTCTAATTCACTAATGCAGGATGCTAGCAACCACAAAATGAAACATATAAGCTTCTACAGCAACTCTAATTTGTTGACAATGTGCATTTGATTCATTTTACAGTACACATTAAACAGCAAAGCTACAGCAATCAATGTATTCAGTTAATTTTATTACTGTTGAATTTTATTATTAGGCAAAATCATATTTTTTCAAACAAGTGTGGGCAGTTTAGGTGGTTTGTTCCAGACGTTAGTATCTCATGAACTGTGAAGCTTCTGCAGTTTGAGAGAGGGGCCATAAACCTGAATAAATGTAGGAAAGGAACTGGACTGCTCCATTCAGTGCAGCAGAGCTGACAGGAGAATATTCACTTTTGCATTTCCCAACTTCTTACATTTCAGTAGTAGGGTAACTGTGTGTGTGAATGGCAGCTTTCATATATTTATTTTTTCATTTAATTTTATAGGCAAGGTGTGTTGGTTTTGTGGGTGTTTTTTTTTTGGTTTGGTGTTCTGTTTTTTTTTGTTGTTGTTTTGGTTTGGGTTTTTTTGGTTGGTTGGTTGGTTTTTTTTTAAGGAGAGTGAATAAACCCACAGACCTGTTTAGGTAGTCTAATGAGGCTGGTTTGGTGCTTTTGATCTGCTATTTCTGCTGGCTAAGACACATGGGGATGTTTCTTAACTGTGCAGTTGAGAAGAGCTCCCTGAACTTCCACTGTCCTTTTCAATCTCAGGATAAATAAAGATTCTCTTTACCTGCCTTCATAGAGTTTCTGAGGAAAACACTGTACACACTATAAAAAATTGAGCTACAGCTCTGAGGATGTGTAAAGTTTACTCCAAGCATGAATCTGAAGCTGTTTGTGCTGGACATTCCTGCAGCACCAGCCAAACTGGTTTTAAAGAAGCAGCTTCTGCAATAGTTCACTGGTGCCTTGGATCTGTACAGAGAGAATGGCAGGAAAAGCTGGTGAAATAAATTTGGACACTCAATTTGTGTCCATGACCAGCTGTCAATGGCAACAGCTCTTTATTCCTGATCCTCTCCATCTTCACTCTAATGAGAACTTCTCGAGCTGCGAGAGGCACCTCGTGAAAGGGGGTCTGTGGAAGGACATGGGGATGAATGCAAAGGGCATTTGACTTCCATGCTCTGGGGAGGGATGAGAACTCTGAATGGGTTACATGAAGTATGAGCTGAGAAGGTGGAAGAATTAAGCACTTGCAGAGGGTAGCCCATTATCCTTAATTACTCTGTACAAAAGCATTCATGAGGTTCTGCTTTCATAGGCATTACTGAAGATCAAATACAAAATGAATCATTCAGATTTCTATTTATTTTTGTCTATTAGTATAGTTTAGAAACTGAGTGTTATCAGCTGCATCCAGTGGATGCTCTTCAGCCAGATTATTGATCTGTGGTAGATGTCAGGCCAGAGCCAGACCAGGACCTTATGAAGATTTGCAAGAAAATACATGCAGAGAAACATTTGTTTTCTGTGTGGTGTAACTAACACGGCACATTGCCCTTTCTTATCTGAAAAGCTGATCCAGCTGTGGGCAAGGTTTCTCCCTCTGCATACTTGGCCACCCAAAACAAATATGACACAATTTAACTCCTGCATACTTTCTGATACCATATTTCACTATTGCATTAAAATCTTCCAATACAGAACGCTCTTTGCAAAATCAATGAAAGTTTTCAAAACCATGAATGTCACTGACAACTTAGCGTGCTAAGTTTCCACTCTAATAATGACATCTTGGCTAAACCCTCCTTTCCTCTAGGCAACAAAAGCACTTTATAAACATTAATTAATCCTATCCTCATTTTGAAAATATGAGAACTAGGCACATGGAAGTGCAGTTGAAAAAAAAAATCAAACAAACCACGAAGTAAATCAAAAGAAGTGTAAATCCCTGTTCCCTTATCCTGGACCACCTACTCCTCACACCTCAAATTCCCAGCAATTAATCCTAAACTAGACTGAAATAACCCATGAACCCTCTTCTTTGAAGCACAGTCTGTCTCATAGAAATGTTGTTCAGTCTTTTTTATTCAGCAGCACTGTCTGGAGTTGGTAGCTGGAGACTCAGTGCCTCAGAAGCATGTTAACCAGCTCTGTGGTAGCCTTGGGTAGGAAGACTTGTTTTGATTGAAGAGACAGATTAGAAGATTTTTGCCATTTACCAACCTGTTTAAAACACAGACTGATCATCCTCAGTCAACAATTACAAAACAATTTAGCCATTTAAAACTTTTTCAGTGTTTATCTTTGTTTATCTCTGAATTTGCTCATTTTTGTCCCAAGACATGAATGGAATCCCATCCATTTTACCACTGCATGGGTAACTAGAACACACTTGGATGACTTTCACTGGAGCAGAAGGCACACATTCTTACCTTTGGTACTGTGCTTGCACATCCATCAGTGACTAATTTTGCTCATAAAGGCAGATAGCTCTCTTAACTCCCTACATTTTTACTTTCTTTAAAGGTAGTCACATAGTTCAAGGCATCCAAATCAAAACCAAATAGACTTGGAAAGATGGCAGCATATGCAGAACATCAACGTTTTGCTAAAGCACAGGTTGTTTGCCAGATCTGCTCTGGAGCTCTGCCATCTCAAACCTGAAGAATATATAAAGCAGAGAATTTCTGCTTTTTAAAGAATGGCAAAATGTTGTCAGATCATAAGATATATGAAAAAATACTGCCAGCTGCTCAAACATTCTGAGAGGGTGCAGTGAAGATGAGAGGGAAGATTTTGGCTTAGGAACAGGAAATATCTTCTACTGGAATAACCAGCTCACGTGCATGAAAATGTTTGAAAAACTCTAGGATTAATTATGGAATATATATATTTCCCATAACCTCAATTTTCAAAATCCAGGGGGGAAAAAAATCCATGGGGAGGAAAAACCTCTAAGTTTTCAAACTATTTCTTTCCATACACACAACACACCTATGATTTGATTGGATTTTAGCACCATAGTGTTGACTCTCATTCTCTTAACTGCATGCAGCATTGAAAAGTGACAATAAACATGATTTATGGATGACATAATAGAACAAGGTTTTCTTCTGCTTCTGTTGGTGCTACTTGAAGAAAAAAGCTTTTGGGGTGCCAAAATTATTGCTAGCCTTGCTAACTACTTTGGAAGCAAAATAGCTGACATAAGGACAGCCAAATCTGCTCCTTTGTCAAAGTGCAATTAGACAGAAAATAATTTTATTGTCAGATAATGCTTTGGTTGATATTACACAATTAGATTTGCAATATACAAACAGATTTGGTCGTGTCACAACAATAATCCTGGAAGAAGTGGTGGTGAACCAGTCAGTTCTCTGCCAGCCCTGCTCTGGAAGTCACCTGCCCTGGGACAGCTGGTTACCAGTCTGTTACCAGTCCAGTTACCCCTGTGCAGCCAAACCAAGGCCTTGGCACTTGCTGCTTTTGTTTCCAAACCACAGCAAGTTTATCTCTGGTCTCAGTGTATTAATATTCCAAACACTTGGCTCATTAGTCTAATCAAATGATGGAAAAGCCCACACAACTGTATGGATTTTTCAGGCACCCTGACCCCACTCATTCACACCCATGTAATAGCCCTGCCATTCACTCCTGCATGGAAATGATCACAAAGGCAAACAATGCCCTGCTCACTCATTCACTTAATTAGTTAGTTACTGTTTCACTCACTCAGTTGACTCAGTCCTTCATACTTACAGCCTTACAATCTTATCTCACTTTCCCAGTGAGTAATGCCAATTAAAATTCACTTAAGACCCACACAGATTGAGAAAATCAGAATTCTGCCCTCAGTCTGACAGATAATAAACTTCATGAGACAACCCCTCAATGTGACTTTGAAGTATTTCATGCTCTTAAGTAGAAATATAGTGCTGCAAAGCCTTGCCTAGCCTTCTCTTTTCTCCTTTTTACCTTGCTTGCTTTGAAAACACAATGTGGGATTCTGCCCTTTGTAATATTAATTTAAGTAACCAGTTATTGACAGCAAAATTTTGCCTTTTGCACATAAATTACAGCCAGGTTTTTAACACTTACATAGCTGTCAGCAATCTATCCTTCATAAAGCAATTATCAGCATCAGTCTGCACAGACACTCATGTATTTAAATTTTTCTTGCCTAAAGACCAGTTGATTTAATTTCTCTTAATTGTATGTTTCACACCCAGCATGAAGGTCTCAGAAAGGAAAGTGATATGTAAAACTCTTAAACCAATGACCTTTTTGATTCTATAATATAAATTGGATACAAATCCAAATCAGCCATTCTTCCCATTAAGTATCTGACCAGGATATTAATCTGACACCTACAACATAATGTTGTATTATTGTAATATTGCCACACACGTGGCAAAAATCCTGCCAAATAACTAGAAATCCTTACATAAGGTCCTGGACCTGACAGAAACTTTCTGCATCCCATGGCCAAGGGATGAAATCTGGAATAAACTATCATTTGAAAAAGCTCTGGTTTGCCAGACAAACACTAGCACAATTCAGAATCATATTCAAACAGGATCCATATTTTCTACTTTTTACATCTCCATAAACCTTTGTGAAGAATATTTCATTTTTATGATTTGCATTAGAGAGTTTATTTAATGGAAGGATGAATATCATTATCTTTTTACCTTCACTGCAGTCTTTACCGTGCATCTTGTTAAACTTTAAAAAAAAGACATTTTTTGACAACGTAATTTATTAGTCCTAGCAAGATTTAAAAGATTATCAAATCCACTTTCAAAGTATAGGTATTTTCAGTCTTCTGCCCTGAAGACAAGCCTTTTTTTTCATTTAATCAAGTTTATGTTGCTGAACAATATTTTTATTTTTACCTGTATGAATTTACTAACCTTGAGCATGTCAGACTGTGCATATACACACATCACATAACATGTATTATTATATTTTTTTTAAAAGGTAGGCAGGGTCAACTGCAAATACAACTATTTGCCATGTCAGGATGAGGACACCGCAGAAGCAGAATATTCAAAGAAAGCTGAGCTTTTCATCTTGTTTTGGGTTTGATGAGACATCATCCAGCATCACTCAGAGAATCACTGCTTGAACCTTTGCATTTGCAGCAAAATCCTCCCCTGTGAGTGGCACGTCCAGAAGTGTCACACAGCTGCACACCAAATACACCTGGAAAAGGTATCTCTCTATATATGTAAACAACTTGTAAAATCTTGTCAAATTCACCTGAACTAAAATGCAGAATTTAAACCACACAACAAGCCATCAGGACAAGTACAGATTAGTGCTAGGAACTGAATGAGTAAGGTTCATAAGTAATGTCTGCAAATATAGACCTGGAATGCATTTAAAATGGAAACAACATCCAAAACAAAACCACAGAAACAAAGACCGTGCTCCTAAATGGCCTGCTGGGTGAAATGTGATTTATTGTGCTGCAGGCTTTGCTTTCAGGGGTAGGTATAACCAGGACAGAGTGTGTCTCCTTCTCACCACTGAGCAGCTGAGCTGAAAAGCAACACTGAGCTTCCCAGGCTGTGTGACTGATGACTGGAGTCCCCCAGACTCACCACAGAGAGACTCAAATATACCCCCACTGTAAGCAATCATAGTTGGGATTATCATATGATGCTGTAAACAATCATTGTTATGCCTAACTGATGTTAGTGCTCTAGCACCCAGAATCCCTGTCCTGCTATTTTAGTCATATATAAAACACAAACATACATGTTTCACTCACGTTGGGAACGTGGAAAAAGCTCTTCTACAACGTTGTTAGCTAGAAAAAAAGGCAAAAGCTTTCAACAGTTCCAGAAGGGTCTAAACCAAACTTGAGACTTTGTTCCTGGGTCAGATTTTATTTTGGTTGTCATGTAACACAGAGATATTTCTTCAACATAAGTTGCTTCTCTCCAAAGCACCATTACATGCTCCATCAGAATTCAGGCCTGGCAGAATGACGCCTCAAAATAACAGATTCTGTCATTCTTTCCAAAGTGTTTGCACTATTTTGCCTAAAGATCCAGTCCAGATGTCTGTGAAGCAGATTCTTGTTCACATAGGTGTTCTTCAATCACAAGAATACAGCAGGAACAGAAAAGCATTTGGGTTCCTTCTGTGAAAACAAAGTCTGTTCTGAGCTCGTTGCAACATTAAACCACTGCACGCATGAAAAACAACCCCAAACCCAAACAACAAACAAAACAAAAACCCCAAAACAGCTGCTAAAATTCTCCTGGCTGTTGGAGACACCCTGAACCTGATCAAAAACTGGCCCCTAACTTTGCTCCTCACTGAGAGAAGGAGAAATAGTAACTCCATTCAAAGCGTCTGCCAGTTCCTGGTGCTAGTTTCAGGTCTAACATGAATAATCTCCCGTGCAGGAGAGAAAAATGAAAGTAGCTGTGCTGAGGTTCAGCTCACAGATTTTTCTACCTTGTGGGTGACTGTACCTCTTGTTTGAAGTCACTGCTTATTTAGCGAGGATGGTTTCTACTCTGCTGACTAATAGCAGATGCCACGAAGGCAGCTCTAACAGCCCAGAGACACAGACTGAGCTGTGCAGGGGCTGGGTAGACATTTTGGAGGTGGCAGCCATCTTGGGGCACAACACAGTCAAATAACCACATTTCCAGAAATGTCTGCATTTTACAAATGTGAGGATTTTAAGATAATCTTCCAGTCACTCCACTCCTAATTCTATCAGGGTATGAAAAGCTACCACACTATGACACGTAACCAGAAGAGGAAATAATTTCTGCTACACGTTTTTTGTCCTGTCAACACTGCCAGGTTTAAAGATAAAATTAAAGCACTAGTGAAACCCCTTTTCGAGGCCATGGGGTAAATCAAGAACATACCCACCTTTCAGATCTCATTGCAACTTTATTATGCAATGGAGTTGGGAAATTTTAAGGACTTAACATAGCAAGAGACTACAAAAGCACAGAAGAAGCAGAACTCAGAGCCTCATTTGACATGTAAGCCAATGAATGGGCAGTGAGGTTGGGCTTGGGATTTATTTCCACTGCAAAGAGGTTTTTATCACTCAGAACCTCACTATGGCAGCAGCTCTCAGTGTTGCAGCTCTGACCCTGAAGATGTGCCAGGGTATTTGCCAAGGAAGAGGGGAGCTGAGAGCTGGTAAGGAAGCATGATGTGAACGGAGTGGATGTGAGGATGTGGCTTGTGCTCCAGCACACCTTGGAACTGATGCTCAGTGTGGGATGTGCAGGAATCTGGTCACAAGGGAAGGGCAAAGCAACAGGTAGGAAATTGCATTTTCCACCGCTGGAGTGATCAAAAGGCAAGATGACTACGGACTAAAGCAGCACGAATTCTTCAGGTTTAAACACAACCTTGGCGACAAGATTGATGAGCATGGCTCCCTGATCAGGAATGAGGGAAAACTGTAGCAACCTTAGATGCTGGAGACAGCACGTAGGAAGCAACGATCCAAATCTGATCTGGAGTGGACACCCTGCTGCTGTGATTTATTACCCCTCCCACGGCAGGGCAGGGTTTTGACGGCAGAGAAACCTCTCTGAATGCAGAGAAAGCCGAGGGAACAGCATGATTCACAAAAAAAAAAACCCAAACCACAAAGCGCCCCCAAAAAACCCCAAAAATCCCACCCACCCAAGCCCAAAGGGCAGCTGCTAGAAGGGTTTGGGTAAGGAAAGGTCATATGGCAACTTTGGACAGTGACTCA
>JANHGL010003566.1:106908-117306 GCA_024611195.1 Ceyx melanurus | reverse complement strand
TAAATTAAAGGGGAAATTTGGACCCCTTTGTTCCTTGTTTTATGGAAAAAAAAAAACGTAAAATTATGGCAGGTTTATTTATTAAGGAAAAAAAAAAAAAAGAGGAAATATTCTGTATGATGTTTATTTATATATATATATATGAATGAGAGATTTCTGGGTTTGCAGGAAAAAAATAGATAAATAGGAAATAAATTACTAGATTCAGTTGCATAAGATGTACTTCAAATCTTAAAGGGTGCAAGGATATCTTTACTAGAGGAATCAATTATTTCCTTTAGTAGGCAGAAACTTTCACTGAACTACCAGTGAAAGAAAGCAATCTTTCTTATAGAAAAATCATTCCAGTCTTTTTCTAGATTTGTTAAAAAGTTGTTCCCCCCCAAAAAATAAAAAAATGTCAAGAACATAACTTCTACCAAAATCGTACATAATTTTTAACAGAGCTTGTCCACACATGTCACAGTTGTTTGGTGACAGTCAAATCAGAACCTGATTTTTTCAGCATTACTTCAGATAATCTTTGACATGCAGTTAAGGTAACCTGAATTATGTCATTTAAAATTAAAATCTGTGTCTATGCAGATTGTTATATCTCTGTCAGTTGAACTAACATAAAGAAACAAAACAACACAAAAAGATCCATAATTTTATATCTTTAACAATTAACCCTTCAACAGCAGGTTGTTGGTTTTTTTTCAGAAAGACACTTTAAGACAGATCTCATGTAAGAGCTTCAAAGTAGATAATACATACTTTTCTAGTCCTTTTGGGCAAGGTTGGGTTGTGGTTTTGTTTTAGATTTTTGTTGTTTTGTTTTGTTTGTTTGTTTTGTTTGTTCTTTGTTTTGCTTGTTTTGTTTTGTTTTGTTTGGTTTTGGTTAATTTTTTAATTGTAAGAAACCGTTGTCCTGCAGGAGAGATTTTCCACAAGCAGGTTCTCAAGAGAGATTGTCCTTGCCCTTGCCCTAATGTAGTGTACTGTAACCCTCTGGGCTTCATGAGCCACCGCTTTCCCCCACTCGGTGCCAGTGTTGTCCAGTGTGATCAATAAGGGGTCGGGCTCTGGGCTGGAGGCACATTTGCAGCACACAAACATCTGGAAGTCATTCTCAGACAGAGTGGACCGTGAATGCACTAGGCTGGCAGGATCCTATAACATCTCTCCTGTCTCAGCCCTAGCTGCCTCCGATGGCCAGATAATGAGAGCACCACTGTGAGTGAAAGTGTTTATGTGTTTATGTGACCACAGGTATGTGATTTTTTTCCACTAATTTCTTCCGTTCTCTGTAGACAGTAGGCAGGAACATCACAGGGACAGGGTAGAGATTGAGAAGCATGTAAGGGCTGTGTGATAACCCCTAGTTTCAGGACTATGATGACCTCCTTTTCTCCTGTCATAGTAACATGTTGTCTGTTTTCATTAGGGCTTTCTTCTTGGGAAGCAACTTTGTCCTAGAGCTTGTTCAAAAGAAGGGAGTCAGCTAAAAGAAGTCAGTTTAAAAGAACGGTGTCAGCTAAAAATGTCTAGTCAAGTAGAATTATTTTCTAAACAGTTGTATTTTGCAATTACTATTTGAATAAGAGCGGCTTCTCTTCAGTTAACTCATAAACAGTGTGAAATCATCACACCAATTTAAAATCCACATATCATTAAAAACACTTGCTAAGATTCATATAACTATGTGTGTTTCCCTGTCTGTGCTGTCCCCCTGGATCAGAGCAGTGATCACAGGAAGTACATTTGCCATAGCAGCTAGAGTCCCAAAACATACACAGTGGAGCTGCCTGATGAGACAACAGTAGTCCTTGAAATCAAAAACAGCAAAACATTTCTCTTGTAGTTCTACCAGCAGACGGAGGTCTTGGGATACACCTTTTGAATGTCATCACTGAACAGTCATTCTTGACAGCAGTAATGAAAAAAAAAATAAAAAATACCCAGCAGGTTTTGAAGGCTGCAGTTTGGTCACACACCAAGAAATCATTGTATCTTACAATGACACAGTGACCAGAGCAACTGAACACATCACAAACTTCAACGTCCTTGTGCACTCAAAGTTCCTGCAGCAACTGCCAGTGCTCCTTCTATCCCATGGAATGACCCGACAGTTGTGCCTAAGATGGTGTGTAAGTGCACTGGAGCCAGAGTTAGGGACCGTCACCTCACCAGTCCATTGTACCAACTCTAGGGATATCTCTTCATCCCATATCCACACCTCTTAATCTCTATCATCCACACACTCCAGGAGGAGCAGCGTACCAGTACCATGTACCTCCTGCTACCTTAATCTGGATACTATGCAGAGACATATTAGATGGTTTGTAACAGGTTTCTGAAGCATACCTGGAGACATGAGCCCCACCTCTCTTTTTGAGTTTGCAAAATGACATCAGTACACTGCAAGATGTGTAACCCAGCTGCAATGTACAGCACCAGAGAAATGTAGCCCCAAGGACAGAGTGCTGGAGAAAGGAGTGAGAGGCACTAGCATTGCAAGGAGCTTAGAAATTGCCCTGGCTTAGTTTCATACACATTTTAAATGTTCAGTTATTAAAAAACCCTGACATTTCCCCTGAAATTAATATGCACATGTTAGCTTTTGTAATTATTACAGGGTTGGTTTGTTTTTTGTTTGTTTGTTTTTATGCAATAATCTACTGGTTTTGTTAACTAGTTGGTTATTTACTGGTATTTCAAAGAGAAGATACTACATTATAATAGGTTGAATGACATCATGTTGATGAAATACAAAAGTTGAAATGTACATGGGTGTATCTGTTAGTTGTCATGTGAGAATAAGTTAAAATGTCTTATGTTTCTGTTCTAAATATCTACCTTTCACCATTAGCTTACATAATTTTTCTTTTCTACCCAGAGAAAAAACTAAAAGGTAGTCTTAGACTGAAATTGCTCCAGAGTCTGTTTTGTCAGCCATTAAACAATTCATTATTCCATTCATTATTTTCTATTCCTTATGAACTTATGTATACATAATAGAAAAATAACTTTCTCCCTCCGAAAAACACTCTCATAAGCTTCCTAGACTGTGCATGAGCAATAATAGATAACAGTTATTGAAAGGAATATTTTAAACATTTTATAAACTCTGTTAAACGATTTCATTTGCAATAGAAATGGGAAAATTACCTGTAATGTTCTACTTTATCTAGCAATGCAGATATCAAAGGTATAAATCAAAATTATATGTCTAACTATGCTGTGTTGACATATGCTGTTACTTCAATATCTGTGTCAGTGACTTTGCTCATTAAGATAAGGCTTTTACAACAGTTTTTGAACTAAATTACATAATCCTTAGTTTACTAGTGTTAAGAGCCTAGATAAACTGTTTTAGTTATGGTTTAAAGGAGAGACATTTTTTCTTTTTTTGCCAAAGCAAAGGTTTTTAGATGTTAATCACTTCTGATACTTTCTCTTAGAAGAATGTCAGATTGATAGAAGCCTACATGTCTGATCTATGGATGTGCTTGCAATCCTGTTTTTAGGTGCTGATCAACAAAAAGTATTGGGTCATACATATTTATGTCTAAAGCAATATGCTAAACTTGTTTTATTTAAATAATTTTAGTAATTAAAAAATAAGGACAGGTGATTTAATATCGTTGACCAATTAAAGGTTTCTTAGCTCTAAGTTGTTAAATTGGTTGTTCTTCAAGCTTTTATTTTTGAGGTAAGAAGTTTAAGTATTTCAAGATCTCAGAAGATTGAGTTATATCTTAAGCCTGAAGCATTTTTTTTTAGAGGCCTTTGGAAATACAGTAAAAATGTTCTAATATAATCCACTCATTTTGGTGACTACATGGAAATTGTGGCTTGGCACTTTGAAGCTACTTGTGTAACATTCCTACTTTCAAAAAAGGACGTGTTCTGGCATTCAGACTATGCAGAAGATAAGGATGACTATAGGAGAGCGATAAAGAAAATTAATTTCAATCACTGAATCAGACTGCCTAGGGAATTGGTTGAGTCACCATCCCTGAATGTATTTAAAAGACGTGTAGATATGGCATTTAGGGACATGGTTCAGTAGTAGACTTGGCAGTGTTAGGTTTGAAGTTGGGCTTGATGATCTTAAAGGTCTTTTCCAACCTAAATGATTTTATGATTCTAGAATTCACATGATTTGGAATTTGCTAGAAAATCATAATCAAAAAAGATGAAACTTATGTAAGAAAGTGGCATCAGAAAGTCTAATCAAAAGTTTTGTTTGTTTGTAACAAGGCAATATGTCTATATGTTCATCACACATGTTTTCTTGGATTCTCAGTGTTTTGGAAGCCAACATACTATTTGAACTAGGGTTGGAAAAACAGTACGTGTGCTCATCTGACCTGCACAGTGAAGTATTCTCCTAAAAAATAGGATGTGATGGTAATATAACTGAAGAGTTGATCACAATTTGATAGGGACATAAAGGATGAATCAATGTCTTGATCGGAGCTTTAAGGTCTTGCTCCAGACATTCAGGGGACAGGCCTTTTGTCAAGTCCTTCCTTAAATTCCAGGTGCACATTTTAAGACCTCATTCATCTGCTGTGCTCTAAGCCAGGTTGGCCCCTGCAGTCACATCTTGTTGGGAGAACTCCCATTGGAACAGATTCATAAGTATTGATTATTTCCTTTTGACTCCAGGCCACAAAATCTCCCTGCTACCCACCAAGGGAGGCTGGGGAAGTTGAGAAAAGGATGCTGAATGACTGGGAGAGCTGGATTCCTTACATGAAATGACTACACACAAACAGGCAAAAAAAAAGGACTTGAAACTGTGGAGGGAGAGGTATCAAGTGTCTGTGAAAGAGTAGTTTAGGGTAGTGAGTAAGGGACTAAGAGAGGTCTGCTTAGCTTGGACTATGTCCCAGTTCAGCCAATGCAACTGAACAAGGACAAGGACATAAAGGGAGTAGCAACAGCAGCTGTATCCTCTAGCATTTTGGTACAGCTTATCTCTGCCAACAGCTTTAAGGCTTGCTTGTGTACCATACAAGTAGGGCAAGGATTGCATTGCATTTGAAACCATCTGGTTCTCTGATGCATCTTTTTGCCTGGTACAGACAAGCCTTTAATGTTCAGAGGCTGTCTCAACATATTTTCACAAACCACTTTTCCAGTCCATTTGTCTTTTCTCACATGTTCTGTCTTATGTGCACAGCAGCAGCTGATGAAAGAATGGTTAAGGGCAGAAACAAAGACATAGTTTGTCACATGAAGCCAAGAAAATATTAAAGCTATTGTGAATGACGGTGCCAAGCTACCTGTGTTTAAAAGAGACTTAAAGGAGTGTTAATGCTGAACCTTCAGGCAAAAAGAGCTTGTTTGACAAAGATATTACCTCTAATACATTGAATAAGCAGAGATTTAATGTTAAAATATTATTGACTGACGTCTTTGTTTTACAGAATGACATGTTTTTGCTCCCATAATCCTTCTTTCAACTTTAACAGCAACCACATAATGGTGTTATGGAATTAAAATTAATTTGTATTTTCCAAATTTAGGATAAAGCCAACAAATTTATCTGCTGTGAGTGGGTACAGATTATACAAAGTGCATCAGGCTTAAAGAAGTGTTGTTACTTCTTTAGTTGTTATTCCTTTGTGAAAATTGGTCCTTGTGTGTTGAGCTACTTGAATCCTTTTTCAGCTGATTCCACTGTGTAATAAAAGCCATCATCAGAAGACAGGAATTCAAATTCTTCAGCAAAACAGTATGTGAACAGATATAATAAACCAAGGTGAGGGAGGATGGAGCTATGTCTGCTGTGACACAACCAGCATTGCACTGCCAATAATGAGGCAGTAGTTGTTGTCTAAGTTTCAAGCATGGACAGTTTAGTCATCTGAGCAAGAGGCTAAACATTGTGTATTTCCCTAAGTTTTAATGTACCTGTCTCAGCCACTAATTCCTTGACAGCATGTTAGCATGCTGGGTGAATTGAGTATGGTCTGTATAGGGTGATGAAGTTCCATCAAGTGGAAAAAAACCCTACCAAGCAAAGAAACACCCTCAGGATAGAAGTGAGTTTGAAGGTTATTAGATGTTTTTAACTGGTTTTTGTTTTGTTAGTTTTTTGTTTGTTTGTTTTTGGGTTTTTTTTGTATTTTTGTTTGGTTTTTTAATAATTGGGAATTTGGTTGCTTTTCCTGTGCAGGTTTGGGAACATTTGAAGATGTTATAGTTGTCATGTCAAGGATGATGACAGGCATCTGAAATGAGGAAGAATCACAAAATGAGGCTAGAACACATAATTCAGTTAACTTGGGGTTTGTTATTTGGGTCATTTTTTAAAGAAATTACACTTTTAACAAGGAAATATGGGTCTATGGTAAGGTAAATTCTATGAAAATATTATGTATATTATAAGCTGTATAAAAAAGATAATGACTAAATCTTTCAATACCTACTCTGACTCTCCCAAGTCATTTTGCTATTGCAAACCCTTCCTGACCTCATGAGGAGGAGAAGGATAAATAGCTCTGCTCAATAGGGGAGCTATTCAAATCCTCCATGCTCATCATGTGCATCCTGCCCCTCACCAACCTTTACAATTGTCATTTGGGGCAGTTTATCCAGATTTTCCCTGGCTGACAACAAAGCTTCTGTGATTGATTGTGCTAGGAGCCCTTCTCCACTTCAGCAGCTGGCTGTTCTCTACCTCCTTCATTGTTAGCCTGCCTGCTTAAACACGTTTAATTTTGCCAGCAACTTGCTGGTGGCAGCCAGTTTTTCCCTAAAGAAGTTTGAATTTTCACTAAAGGTGATGGAGCCTGCCCTGTGTTCGCACTGACTGGAAATTTCCAGGCTGTAGATAGACCTTTAAGGCCCCAAACAGCTGCAGCTCATAACTGTAGCTGCAGTTGTTGCTGGTCTGGCTTTTAGCTGGCAAGGAGGAGGATATTAAAATCCCATAAAGATACTATCAAATTAGAAAATACTGTACAGTGTGCTTTTGTTTCTTTTAAGGATGAAGAAACCAGATGAGAAAGAGGACTTAAGCTCCCTCTGTGCATATATGCAGAGCGGAAAGAAATTACATTTAACTGACCCCTTGATGATAGGACTTGATATTTTACTACATTTAATAATGTATGGAAAAGACAGTTGTACTTTTCAACAGCTGCTCTTACTCTGAGCTTCAGGGGCTAACAAAAAGATTAGGTCTGAGAAGGGGTTTACTCCCTCTTGCTCCCTCCATTTTTCATGGGTTTTGGAGTTTCAGGGGAAAAACAAAATTAAATGCATTCCTTATTGTGTTCAAAACTTTATTGCCATTTCAATAATGTCATGGCAGTACAGGTAAAAGCAGATGGCCAAGAAAGAAAGCAGCCCTTGCAGGTGTAACAGCATACCCCACTGACTTTGGGATCCACCACCTGGGGAGCTCATCATGGAGAAAAGATCTTACTGACATCCCAGGTCTGGTTCTGAATAATCGCAAGGGTTTTTATACCATTTCAAGAGTTTCAGACCATTTTCAAGAAGACATGGCCACAGTATTGTTGTTGCCAATGCCTGGTCAAAGCTGTTAGGGGTCACAGTGCACAGAGGGCAGAGTGGGATAGTAAGGGACTGAACATCTCTTAACCCATAAAGTTCTTTCTGGATGAGGTCATGCTGCAGTGTCAGAGTGCTCTGATCTGCCCAGATGTGCCAAAACCTAGGTGGGATATTTGGGGTCAGTGGTCAGTGTTGTGACTCGCTTTCCAATCTAAACATGTTGGGGGATACTTTCTGATTTCAACATGAGCTTCTTAATATTCCTGTTAATTTCCCCCCAAAAATGTCCACTTCAGAATATGCCTGGTGGATTTAGAAATATAAATGGAAATTTGGGTCATAAACTTTAACAGATTATGTTTAATGCTGCTATCAGTATTTTAATTAAAATTAAATTATTACTTCTCTTGGCCCTGTTTCACCAGTAACCTTCAATATGCATGAAATATAACAGAATTTTAAATGTCCAGATTAGAAGGTGTTGTATGTCATAACCCAATATTAATGAAAATAACCTTTTTGAAAATAGGTTATTAAAAGTATTAGGCATTTTAAAATACAGTTTAACAAGGAGGTGGAATTGCACAACATCTAAGCTGCAAATGTTAGGAATGGTGTCTGGTTTCACTTGTTAGGTGCATGTGTCATTCCCGTTGATGTCAATAGTAATTGTGTGTGGGGAGTATCTCTTTTAATGTTAAGCTTCAAAAGGACCAAAGGATGGGAGCTACTCAAATTGCTTTCCCACAGTAATTAATACTGAGAAAGCTCAATGTTTAGTGTAATGGAGCAGCCCGCATATCAGCCTTGTGGCTTCCACATAAAGCTGTAGTGCATTCAAGCTCCAGTTCTCACTGGAATTCACAAACCTGGTGTATTGCAAATATTAAATCATCGCACTATTTGTTAAATTAGTTAAATGTTATTATTCAAATGATCATCAGGAATATTTGTCTACACACACAGGTTATTTATTCGGAAACACAACATTCACTTACTCTGATAACAAGTGAGAGTGCTTACTGTGAAAAAACATAGGCATAGGACATTTTGCTCCTTTGAACAATAAACTTTCAGATTTAAATAGTACTCCTAGATATGAATGTAAAACAAATACAGTTGCCTGTTTCACATGCATGTAGATATTGACAAGCAGTGAAATGACTTGATATGAAAAGTGTGGTCAAGAAGCTTCCCAGTGATATTCCCATGCAAATATTTTTGTGCTTTACTACATTTATTCAGGTATACACTGGCATTTTGTTCCAGATTGAATAATTACTTTTGTGATTAGCTTTTTGTCCAAACCATGACTCAGACTTCATCCTTCCACAAATACATTTTCCTTTATACTTTTATGAGATATGTAAATGAAGTTCAAGGATATTAGGAATAAAAGAACATTTAATGATCTTAAAACAAACCAGTGAAATGATATTCGTTATAGAAATATCTTTTGACAGCAATGCATAATTCAGTTCTGGTGCTGATTATCACAGGAAGTTCTTGAGGCCAAAAGCATGCCAAGACCATTTAAACAGACTGGATATTAATGCAGACAAAATATACCCCAAATGCTAATATTTGGCTATTTATTTAGGATTGGAACACTGTTTGACCTCATATTACCCAGCTGAAAACAATATCTTCTGTAAGGTGGGGCCTATATCAAGAAAATGCAGTCCAAAGCCAACTGTTTGGTTACTTTCCACATCATCTACTAGAAAAAAATATGTTTTCTCTTTGAACAGCTTCCCTTGTCTACCCTTATAATGTTGCTATAATCCTGCTACTTTTCTTTCAAACACAGAAATTCCATTCCTGAGGGAAAGACCTTTCCAAAGAGATGAAATAAAGGATATTTTTGTCAGTTTCATCACATGCTCCATCACAGTGAATTGTCAAGTACAAGTTTGATTCAGTAATGCATTGGAAGCTTATGAACTTTCTATTTATGCAAAACCTATTAATAAATTAATATTCATAAATTAATTATGAAAGGAGATATTTAGAACCTAGCAAAAAGGTGGGGGTTGTTGTTGTTGTTTGTTTGCTTAAGATTTTTGTGAAATATTTATTTATTTATCTGCATAGGTTTGGATAAACTAGATTAGATATGAACAAACTATGCTTAGAGCTATATCCAGTTATTAGTTACAGTCCAGGTAATTTTCAGAGGGAGGGAAAACATTCATAACACTTCACTTTATATCCCAAACCTAGATAACTGCTCCTACATTTAAACTTAGCTTTCTCCTAGGGAAAAGATGCGGTGAGAAGTCCAATGCTGGGGTCTTGCTAGACAATGGACAAGCTTTGAGAGTGCTGAGGTCTGGTGATGAGTCCTTTCTTACTGCTTGCAGCTTTTGCTGCATGCCAGCCTACATAAAACATCCCCATGTGTGGTTTGCAGGAGAAAAGAAAGGCTGCCCTTGCCTTTCGGGGAGTGTCCCTGGGGTCTTCTCCCAAAAGAAAGAAGCTCAAAGCACTTCAGTGGAACACGAAGACAGTTCTTGTTTGCTGTTTGCAAGCATTGGAGTTGCTTGCAGAAGATTCTTTGTAGTTTTACAGATCAGTCCAGTCAAACTTCATCCAAGTTAAGCAAAAGCTATATGAAATTATGCAAATCTCTCACAAATGACACCATTTTGCCTTGTCAATGGAAGTACTATGAAAACCAGACAGTTATGGATATTTGACGAATTCTTTTTTTTTCTGTGGTGAATATTTGTATTCCTCGAGTAATGATTTCATTGAAAAATATACAATTAGATTTACAATTTTTAATGATTGATCTTTGCTGCAATACTAATATTTATTTTACATATTTTTTTCCTCAACTTTTCATACACAGGAATTTTTCTTAGAAGCAAAAGGATG
>JANHGL010003566.1:87746-106808 GCA_024611195.1 Ceyx melanurus | reverse complement strand
CTGCACTCTTCATCACACAGAATTTTTCTTAGAAGCAAAAGGATGATAGATGTACTTGGACTGAGAATATTGCAAAAACGTATACGTAGCTCAAGCAGAATTCAAAATAAGAAAAAGTTTATTGAAGTTCTAGGAATTCAAATAATATCTTATCACCATTCGTAAAACTAATTATCTTTTTGTCACTTGCTACTTGAACAGAAATTCCATGTTAACTGCTCTATCTTTATTGGAGTTCTTACATTTAGAGATATTCACGAATAAGACCTAGTCTTTTTCTTACAAATGGACTGCCTCACTTCTATCTACATGAGTGAACCAGAACACTGAGGAACAAAAAATCAAGCACAGGTTTTATGGTTTCCATCTCTGGTTCTGTTCCTGGAAGGCTGCAGTTATTCCAGCCCTGTGTTATTAATGTGACAATCTAAAACACAGCCCAAGTATATGTGGACCCATGGGTAAGTATTGCATGTGAGAGCTGTGTAATCACAACACATTACCAACACAACAGGTGGAGAATGTGGAAGCACTACTGTCTGAGATGGCTTCTTCTTGGCATTTTTTGTTTTCTATAAACAATTTCCTTTGATCTGCTGTTTTGTAGGGAAGCAGTGTTAGAGGACAGACTCTTCTGGCAGCAGTGTGCCTTGGATGCTCACAGAAAACATTGGAAAGCACCAGAACTTATTCAACTTTCATATGGGAGGCTGCAGCCTCAGACAAGAACACATCCCAGAGTAGAGGATGGGTAGTGCTACCTATATCCACACAAGCTCAACACTACTAGTTGTTTTTGCAGGTAAATGAGACATTTCAGTAATTTTATTGCTGTTGCTTCCTGCCTCAGATATCAACATGTGGCCTGGGGATCTTGCTGCCAAGAGAAAGCTTTCCAAGCTGCAGTGTCATGTTGGTGCTAGAACACTAGAAAAAACATGATGTCCTTATGAAATGAGACATGACACTAAAATGTGAGGCTGTGAAAGACTGTCATTTGCAAGGCAGTAACATGTACTAATGTAGTGAAAGTGGTAATGTTCGCGTACTGTATTTCTCAGGGCTGAAAAAAGACCACAACTCTTTATTTTGATGAGGTATAATATACATCTTTGAGAGTGACTGTGAAAGAAAATTTAGCTTGCCATGTCCAGTAGTTCAGCAAGCAACAGAAAACTGCCAACATCTGCTGAGGTATAATGTTTTCTTGTGGAAAAAATTCAACTCAGATGTAACAGCAGTCTTTGCAAGGATTGCATCACTTCATCAAAAAAACCACCAACTACAGATAGAACATTTCCAGTTTGTTTTAAAGAAAATTAGGAACCAACAATGTATTTATGCATGGTCTTTAGCATATCCAGAGCATATTGTGTGTTTCTTTAACTCTTATAAATACAGATTTAGCTTGCCACACACAGAGCGCTTCATCTGAATCTTGACAAATATTATTTACATTTATTTACATTTATTTACATTTCAGACCATCTTAAAATGTGGCTTTCTCTTTTGTGCCTGTAAGTGCTGCAGCAATCCCATACCAATGCAAGGGTGGGTTCCTAGCATTGTGGTCCAGATCCTTTCCTGACTACCATTGTGTCAAATGGGAATGTATTCCTTTTTATCACAAGTGGTATTTGGATCTTTGGACAAAAATCAGGGTCAACTCTTTAATAAAAATTAAAAAAAGAAAAATAATCAAGATGTCAACCTGAATCAATTAACCAAGTTTCCCCATTTATGTTCCCCCTCCCCTTTTTCTGCATAAGCAGTCACTTAAAGTCATGCATGTAATTATCTGACAGTTACTTAAATAATACAAAAATAAATTAAGTAATCCTTCTCCCTTTTTATGAATAGAACCTTTTGCCAAGTCTACAGCTTCTGAGTGTGGAGCAAAGATATTATTACCATTTTTAGCCACATTCAGTGGCTTTTATTCCTTTTCACAGATACATGAAATGCAAAAGACTGTTTGTTTCCATCTCTATTTTTTTACAAGTGTAAACTAAACAACTCTTTTTACATCTCTTGCTGGTTAGCAGCCAATGTAAATGCTTATGCTAGGAGAACAAGACCATTTCCTGCCGTTAAGGCTTTTTTTGTTTATCCTAGGGCTACTCACTGCCACTGCCTGCCCCTGACAGACTATTAACCCCTGTTTCTAGCAGGCATGCCAGATGTGGGTTTCTTAAGCAAATTATTGGTTATTCCACCACATGTCGTTTTTGCAGTTAAGTGTTTCCAGCCTCTCAGAACATTCCACAGAAATAACATCACATTTTCCTCCAACCTGTTAATTAGCATAATTATTTATCAGCCTGAAAACCACAGCTTGAGTTTGTTAAGCAGCAGATAGGTCTGCACTGGACAGTGGCCCAAGAGACTTGAAAGAGTGATGAGAGGAATGAGGCTGTGGAGGCTGACTGAGAGTCTGTGGGAAGGCATGCTGTTTGCATTTCCCTCCACCACCTTATCTGAAAACCCCTCCAGCTGATAAGACACATGCCTTTTCCATGCTGCAGGCAGAGAAGGCTTCAGAGTTACTTGTCTGCAAAGATCTATCCAGATGTTACAGGGACATCTGGCTCCAGATGATCACCCCAAAAACGAGATGATATGAGAAATATGCATCGTCTGCTATCTCTGGTAAATAATTTGTGCAGTCCTCCCTTTCATAAATTTATTCTTTGTGCACTCACACATCTAATCTCACCCACTGAAATGGACATGGTTGCAACATTTATAAGGTCTCTAGGATGTAATTTCTTCAGTCAGCCCATGAGATAACCAAGAGGGTCTTTGTCCATCTTTGTGCATGCAGTAGTCAGCCTCAGGTCAAAAATTACAGTGCCTTGCAGAATAATACACTGTGAGCAGCAGGCAACTACTGTTCTAGATACCACTGACAGTGGAAATACAACATTGGTTGATGTACCTTAAACCCTCAAGTGACTCTATTTTTTCAACCTGCAAATACTGATGCAGAAGGTTGTCTTGTACTTTAGCAGATTAAGCCTCTCTTGCCTCTGGGCCCCATGTTAGTCTAGTGCTAGAAGTGTTTGCATAGGTCCCTATATAAGGTGAATGTGTCTAGGCTGCTTTTATAGCTGCAGCAAGTCCTGTACTTCTGCCAGCAGCTGTACTGTACCAAGTGGCTGCATTTGAGATTAGAGCTGCAAGGGATTATGTTTGGTTTTTTTTTTTCCTTTTTTTTTTTTCTGTTGGACTTCAGAAAAAGACAACTTGGACAAATGAACAACAACTTGAACTAGAAAGCTGTATGGGAAAGTGATTTCCTAAGTATCTCCTTTGCTTCAGAATTGCTAAGAATACTGCAACAGGTTTGTGGTTTACCTCAAATTACTGTGAAATAAATGTCACAGCACAGTACAGACCAGTTATATGCATGACACATTAGTTGTCATTAGTTACCTATTAGACATTAATACATGGTACATCAAAATCCTCTACTTAATAAACAAGCAGGCAGCACTTTACTTCAGGAACCACACATTTTAATGGTAGTAGTGAAACAGCACATTCAAAAAAACCCCTTTTTGTTGTTTTACCTCAGATGATCGATACTAATCTGGAAAAATTCTACTGGAAGTTTCATGTCTTCATGAAATGCGAGGAGCTGTGCTTCTTAGTATGATGTCTGCAGTTGTTTTTGCTTTATCATGTTAGTTCCCGTTACACACTGTAGGCCAGATGGCAGCAGGCTGAAACAAGTTTAAATAAGCAGGCAAAGAAACATGTGGTCCCATGAAAAATGAGTGCAAGGCCCGTTTCTCCAAAATCTCAAGAAGATGCCTCACACAGCAAAAGGTAATGTCAGACTGATATTTTCAGTGAACAGTGTAGGATCTTCTTTGTTGCCCAATCAAATCACACCACAAATGGAAACCATTCAGTATAGACAAACTTAATGAAACACATTCCCGTCTTAATATAAGACCTCTGTACCAAGCTTGAGCTCATGAAGCACAACTCCAAATGTTGAGAAGGATGCCATAAAAGAAACAGAAAGAATAGAGAGATCTTACTCAACTGAGGATCTACTTGTTTGGCAACTGTATTTCTCAGGTAGTCACTCACATTTGTTTTTTAGAGGAAATGAAGGGGGTTTTTTGTTTGTGTTTTTTTGTTGTTGGTTGGTTGGGTTCTTTTTAAGATGAGAAGTTGCTGTCTATCAAAAAATATGAAAGATCATAAATACAGTGTTCATAGAAGCCATCTTCAGATTATCCAGAAGATTATATTTTGTTGCTGACATTCATTTACTCCTTTGCATTTGAATATATATTTTTTTTCCCTCCTGCATGACAAAAAAAAATAAATAAATAAAAATTTCTCCTGAAATACCTTAGTTGCTAGTATTAATAGGAGTTGCTAAGTCCTATTCTGATAATCATCCCAGGAAGTTAAGAGTCCCAGTGAGAATGCAGTCTTTAAGGGACAAATTGATGACTCTTCCTCTTTCTGATATTTCTAGAATGACACACACATGGGTCACATTTTCTCACAGGAAGGAATAAATATTGACTTAAGCTGAGTGCAAAAATACCTGCAGAAATGTAAATTTCTCTGGATCAATGGGTAAACCTAATAAACTTAAAGAAAATTCCTACTGACTTAAAATGAAACTAGTTGTGACTGAAAATGAATTCTCAGTAAATCATTACAGCTTTGGGCTCTGCTACATCCCCTTGCCAAAATTACCCAGATCAAGCAATGCATGCTTGCTATGTTCTTCAATTGCATCTGCAGTGACTCGCATGTACCAATGGATATCTGGAGTCCAGATGTTATGTGAAAGAGTGAAAATATCACACTCACTCAGAGTCTATTCTTTCACATTGCTCCCTTGATGGTTCCTGCTTCCTCCTTCCCCACAATTTAATTTAAAGAGAGAAGAACTGATAAGGTTTCCACATTTCTCCTAGGAATCTATGGCATTCACTTGTGGCTCCAATAAATAGGTCCTTTAATGCCATCAGCAACTCAACAGGATTTTGAATGCATACTGGAGTACAGTCTGTTAACCTTTCTTACATTTATAATTAGGTCACTTGTCCTGAATAAATTTGTGGGGTTTTTTTCATGATAATTTACACTGGATGATTCAGTAACACTGGATACTATGGAGGCAAGATCAAGATGTGTCTTTTTCTCTACCAAACAGGTAGATACACATTCTCTTTAGCAATACTGGTGATAACAGCTCATAGAAAGAAAGCTTTTTTACCTTTTTCTCCCCTTAGAAGGCATTCTAGTCCTTCACTTACACTTAGCTTACTAATGGTCTAGACAGGGAAGGATGATGTAGTCAATACAGTCAATTTTCCTATAAGCTTGAATTAAAAATTCTTTCAAGAAGCCACAAGCATCAGGATGGGACAGACGAGATTAAATTTTCAGTCTTCATTTATGAAGTCAACAGCTCTTGATGTTCAAAGTGAGGGTGGACACTCTGTGCATGCCCTCAGTGCTGTTAGTCCACTTGGAGTTTCCCAGATCAAATACACTTTTGTTGTCCCTGCTTGCTAGCAAGGTAGCAAGCACATAATTTTACAAACTTGCATTATCTACTGTCTTCCCAAGCAGTCATAAGATGACTGCAAGATAATGTGGGACAAATCAGGTTCTAGAAGAGCCATCTTTTTGGAAAGAGGAGGGTGGAAAGAGAGCACTGTTGCATTGACCACAACTCTCTGGCTTCTTTCCTTCAACCACTTCCCAATCCACCCCACTACCTGATTATCCAGACCACATTGCCTCAGTTTAGCTAGAAGGATGCTGTGGCAGACAGTGTCAAATGCTTTACTGAAGTCAAGATAAACCACATCCACTGCTCTACCATCACCCCTCCACCTGGTTATGTCCTCATAAAAGGCTATCAGGTTGGTCAAACATGACCTCCTCTTGGTAAAACAATTTTGACTGCTCCTAACGGCCCCCTTGTCCATGATATGCCTAAGGATAACACTGTGGATAAGTTGCTCCATTACCTTTCTGGGGATGGAGGTGAAGCTGATTAATCTATAGTTTGCTGGGTCCTCCTTCTTACCCCTTTTGAAGATTGGAGTGATGTTTTCCCTCCTCCAGTCCCCAGGCACCTCTCCTGTCTTCCATGACTTAATGAAAATGGTGGAGAGTGGTCTGGCAATGACCTGTGCCAGTTCCCTCAGCACCAATGGGTGAATGCCATCAGGACCCATGGACTAACGGATGTCCAGATTACTCAACTGTTCTTTAACTCAGTCCTCATCAACCAGGGACGCCTCCTTTCTCATGCTATCCTCCCGTGCCTCATGTGTCAGGTGCTCCTGAAGACAGTCTCCAGCATTATAGAGAGAGGCAAAGAAGATATTGAGTAACTCTGTGTTCTTTGTGTCCTCTGTCACCAGGGCACCCACCTCATTCAGCATAGGGCCTACATTGCCTCTAACCTTAGCTTTTCCTGCAGTAGATTTGAAGAAGTCCTTTATGTTATCTTTGATCTCCCTTGCCAGGTTGAGTTCCAATGAGGCCTTAGCCTTCCTAGTTACCTCCCTACATTCTCTGACAACAGTCCTGTACTCCTCCCAGGTGGCCAGCCCTTCCTTCCATGATCTGTAGACTCTCTTCTTCCACTTAAGTTTGCTTAGCAGTTCCTTACTTAACCAAGCAGGTCTCCTGGCAACCTTTCTCGATTTCCTGCTTGCTGGGATACACTGATCTTGAGCTTGGAAGAAGAGGTCCTTAAATGTTAACGAACTATCTTGGGCCTCTCCTCCCTATAGTACCCTGTTTCATGAGATTTCAACCAGCAATTACTTGAAAAGGCCAAAGCTGGCCCTCCTGAAATCCAGGGTTGTAGTTCTGCTTGATATCCTGTTCCTGCCAGACAAGATCTTGAACTCCACCATCTCATGATCACTAAGACCAAGGCTGCCTTCAACCTTCAATGCTTCAACCAGACCCTCCATGTGATGAGGACAAGATCCAGCACTGCTCCACTCCTGGTTGGCTCCTCCACCACTTGCATCAAGAAGTTATCATCAATGCACTGGAGGAACCTCCTGGACTGGGGCTGGCTGGCTGAATAGCCCTTCCAGCAAATATCTGGATAGTTAAATCTCCCATGAGAACCAGGGTCTGTGATTGTGAGGCTGCTGTCATCTGCCTGTAGAAGGTCTCGTCAACTTCCTGATCCTGATCAGGTGGCTTGTAATAGACAACCAAACCTGTATCACCCATGCCAGCCTGTCTCTTAATTCTCACCCACAAGCTCTCAACTCGCCCCTCATCCACCCCTGGACAGAACTAAAGACATTCCAGTTGCTCCCTCATGTAAAGAGCAACTCCACCACCTCACCTTGATGTCCTGTCTTTCCTGAAAGTACATAGCCATCCATGACCACATTCCAGTCATGTGAGCTGTCCCACCATGTCTCTGTAATTGCCACCAGGTCATAACCCCGTAACTGCACATGGATTTCTAACTCCTCGTTTATTCCCCATGCTGCGGGCATTGATGTAGAAACACTTAAAGGATGGAGTCCAGTATAAAGTTTTCAGCCTTGAAGGGGAGTAGACCCTCTGATTATGTAAATGCCAATAGGTCCAGTTATCTCCCCTTCCCCTTTCATATCTAGTTTAAAGCCCTGTCAATGAGCCCTGCTAACTCCTGCCCCCAAATCCTTTTCCTCCTCTGAGACAAGTGCATCCCTCCTGCCACCAGCAGCCCCTGCTGGTATAGCAGGCCATGATCAACCAAAGCCCTGCTGGTAACAGGAAGAATAAACAATAAGCTTTTTTTCCTTAAGTGCCATTGCTAATTTTGAACATTCCCTTCTATCTAAAATATTGTTTGTTTTATGAACAAAACTCAGTCTTTGTAAATCCTACTTTTCTCCCCCAAGTACTTCATGTCAATCTTAGTTTTGGGTTTGGAGAGCTCCGAACCGTACCTGGACATCAAATGAACCTTACCTGGGATAGAGGCTTTTTACAGGCCTTTTGGATGTTCAGTGTGTTCAACCACTCCATGCTCTTTTACTAACTGTTGGGGGATTTTTAGGTTTGGTTTGGTTTGTTTTTTTTGTGGCTGTCTGTGAAGTCCTTCTGTAGTGAGTGGACCAGATACTACTCTGGTTCCATTGTGATGCTGAAAAAATGCGAAGTATGGAAGGAGTAACACAGACACCTGTGCTTCTTATCTGAAATGTTATAGGGGAAGCAGTATAATCAGAGGAACAAGCAAACCATCAACTTGTGTTAAAATATTAGGTAAATAAACATTAACATGTTAAAAAGCTAAATAAAAAAAAATATGCAAAAATGTAAATGTAAAAAAAAAGTAGGAAATGCAGAGTTAAGGTGCTGCACATTCCGTCTTCAGCTAGCTCTGATATCTATAGTGGCATTTCACCTGTGAGGAGATCATAGTGAAAGTGTCTTTGAGATACAGTTTCATCTTAATTCTTGCTTTCCTGGCTCATGTAATTTTAATGCCAGTATACGTGATGTTTTGGAACCATGTTTTTTCCTCCTGTTGTTCAAATGTGAGTCTAGAATTATTTATGCAGCTTTTTCCTTACAAATCCTGACAGATGCAAACTGTGCGATACACTAAGCATCTAAATCAAGCTTAGTACAAACTAGCTCAACAGTGTTTATGCTGCCAATTAAAGACATCACTTTTTTGAATTATATAGGGAGTGAAATGATCTCTGACAGCTGTGAATTGAAGAAAAAGGGCTCTATTGTTCAAAGAACTGCCTTTAATATAGAGAAACCCTTGCTAAACTTTTGATTCCCAAGTATGGCAAACATTAATTGGCCATAAACTTAACAAGAATTGGTTCACTCATTCCACAACTTTTGCTCTACTCCCCCACTTTCCTTCTCATTACTTCCCATTAGCCTCTCCTAGCAAGTGCTTAACTCAAAAACACCCCACCCCCCACATTCCCATGTTTCCATCTTTATGCTTTCAGCATTCTCATACTATTTTATTTAGCTCTTTCAGCAGTGCTTACTTTGCCAGATGACTTCTACAAGAAACAGGATGGCTGAGTAAAGGCAGCCTGGCAAACTCTCATGGTTTTGTCCTAAGTGTTGTGCTCTACTGCCATGTTGCTTAACATCCAATTCCAGAGATGTTTTAAGACGCAAGAAGCTCATATTTAATTCGAGTGTAGCTTTCTAGCCTCTGCACTTTCAGAGAAAATATTTAAAATGTCACCTGAGCCTAGAAAAAATAAAACATGAAAGAGCACCAAAAGGTACTGCTTTCTTTAAATCTTGTATTCTTTAAGACAATCTCATGATTTTTTAATTCAGATTTCTTATAGGAAGAGCAATCTTACACTAGACAGAAACTACACATGTAAATCTTTATTACCTAGTATTTACTTAGTGTGCTACACAGGAGAAGATAGTAATAGATTCTTGTAATCACAGAAAAAGCCATTTAAGCATTCTCCTTATTCTAATAAGCTTTGTATTTTACAGGTAAACACAAGACTTATAAAGTACAGGATATATATTTTACTAAATAGCTTAAAAAATAAACAACACTCCTTTTTTTGGCTTTTCAATAAGGACTTTTCAATTTCAGCCTTGTAAAGGTCTAGGAAGTATAAGGAGATATCTAGGAAGAAAAAATGGAAACAGAAGATAACAGAAAATTCTATGTACTGTTATTTTGAGTGAGAGACGTGAGTATTTATGCTAATCTTATAATGTATCTCAAATTCATTTTGAGCATATAAGTAGGAAGAATTGCGGCATGCTCTGAGCTTTCACTTCATGTGGATAAACAATTTAAATATATTTTTAGATCATCAGTAGAAATCGGCACTGCTTGTGATAGCTGCTCTGCAGATCCATGCTATTTGCTGGGCCCCTTCTGGGTGAAATATCCAACAGAGCTGTAGAAGGAGGGATTAAATTACATGCCTGAGGCCTCAGTGATGGGGATAGTTCTCCATCTCTGGTTTCTAATCTCCTCCTGTAACAGCTGAATTAAGTCGTCCCTCTGTTTCTCTGCCATTCTTGTCATATTTTCTTTTCCTGTGTCACCATCCTATGTAGACATTAGTGCTTAAAAATGCAGTACATTTTTATGCATTTAGTACCTCCTGTGGCTAGGACTAAGATTCTACAATAATCTGTTTTTCTGTTGCTGATCCTATCAATAATATCTTCCCTATGAACAGAGGAAGTGTTGCTGTTAATGTCTTTGTGTTGATGAGATGAGTGTATATACCCTGCCTAAAGCCTTCCTTTTCATATTGCTTCAAGGCTGGAGATGTCTAATATGAAGTGATTTTTTTACAGAAAAAAGTAGTCTGAAGTACATTGCAAATCACCTAGGGGCAGATATGCACAAAAGACAGGTGATACTAACTAATACTGCACCTCTTTTTGTTAGATCAGAATTAAGATATTGTTTTAACCTATTGCCCAGTGTTTGTGACTCATTATCGGGTTGTCTGTGAAGAGTTCATGAGGTGTTACATCTGGCCAGAACAACCACAGCGCTCTTTGGCTGATCTCAAACTACTTATAATTAATAATTAGATGCCAGAGTCTATTGCTCTAATACAAAGCTGTTCAGCATATCAACATGAACAATGCAAGTGTGATAGTTGAAACAATGCTGTGGGTTAGAGTTTAACAAACTTTTTTTATTTATGATCCCTAAGGTAATATAATAAGCAGTTTATGTTAGTATTTTCCTTGTAAAAAGATTGATATGTGTGACTTGAAGGCGTTTACTAATATCTGTTACTCTTTCACTTACTAATGTTTGGATTTGTGTTATATTTATGAAAATATAATGCTTTATGTTGCCAGAGAAATTACTATGGTCTAGCAACCAAACATTAAATGACAATGTACTTGCTTAACTATCATGCTGAATAAGAAATACATGTGCAGAATGAGGATATAAAGTCAGGTTATTATTTTTATTCCCAGAAGTAAATAGAGATAGGTCAATTATACATGCATGACCGTAAGGCCGACATTGCTTTATGGTAATAATTAATAATTATTGATGCTTGAAGTGAATGTCCTAATGATGAAGTAATGGTATAGAGGACCTGTCATGTTTGGAAATCAAGGTTATTATATGTGTTCTTCACATACCAACCATGTCAGGCTTATGGGCTAGTGCATTCTTGTTTTCCACATTCCAAAAAAAATGTCTTTTATAACGTTAAGAAATGGTATTGCTAAGAAAAACAGGGAGCCTC
The DNA here is from genome assembly GCA_024611195.1 of Ceyx melanurus. Classification (NCBI taxonomy): domain Eukaryota; kingdom Metazoa; phylum Chordata; class Aves; order Coraciiformes; family Alcedinidae; genus Ceyx; species Ceyx melanurus. The sequence goes on along the minus strand of JANHGL010003566.1, from coordinate 95,556 downwards.
CTTCTTCCCCTCCCCAGTCCTATAGCATATCATGTGGAATGTGAATTGCTATCTCTTTGGGCTGAAAAATAAAAGAAATATAAGAAAAAATCCATAGTAAAATATAGCCTTCTATAATGTAATATAGAAGTTGGAAGTCAAACTATGGCAAGTAATTATGTATCTGCAGCCATCTGTTGTTTGTCTGTTCAATGAATTTCACAGACATGAATAAGTCATTGTAAATGTCATAATTCTCACACCAATTTAATTTGCACCAGTGAAAAGTGAATACCTCTCCTTGTTAAGAGTGAAGTCCAGCTTCAACACTAGCATAAATTCTTTCTCTCATGCTAATGAGGTATGTAAAAAAGCTCTTCCTAGGTTCAGACCTCTGTGAAAGGCCCTCTTCAGAGGAGAGCCAAGAAGTGCCAGTGTCTTGTAGGCAGCAGAGACGTAACCAAGATGGGAAAGTTACTGGTCTCTCCTTCCTTTCAGTATACTTCATCCAGGGTTATGCCACTGGCTATAAAGAGACATCAACCAGGAGAAACCTTCCGGTAGCATATTGATTACTAAAAAATAGTAAAATGCAAAACCAGCACAACTGCAAAGACATCCCAACATCCCCTTCCTAAACATTTATTATCCTTTAATATTCACCGTCTTGGCTTGGCAGAACAAGATGAGATGACTCTATATTTCTGTAAAAAGGAATTAAAGGAGATTAACTGGTAATTTGGACAGATAAGTAATGCGCTGAACATATTTCTAGAACAAATCTTCGAAGAGATGCTTCCCATGGTTATCCATAGAAATCTGCAAATCTGTCGGGTCAAACTACTTCTGCGGTATTTCCAGATAAGCTAGAGCTAGCCAACCCTCAAATACTGTTAAATAGCAATATTGGCAAATCTTCAAATTTGGGAGTGTTTTCTAACACTTCTCTGGATAAAACTGCAAGAAATCTTAGAATTATTTGTTAATAAATACAACTTGGAAAGTCTGAAGTGGCCAAGATGAAAAAGACTTCACAAGTAGTTCCTTGGTGTTCTAATAACAAAATTCTGGTAATTTCCAGTGGCCCAATATATTCAATTCATTGTAATACTTCTGAATAATGTCGACTGAGGGGTTACTTTTTTGTAAACTGAGAAAATCCAAGACAAGTAACAGCAAAGAAATTTCTTATAATTGATTCAAGAGTTTCCACACCAACAGTTTCATTGCCCAAATTTCCCATACAATTTATGTGCACTAACAGAGAGGGTATCTCTATACAGTTCATACAGGGAGCTGATCTTAAGGGTAAATACTATTAAATACAGGTTAATATAAGAAAGACATAATAAAAACATTTGTTCTGCTTGTGATTGTTGTGTCTGACCCATCTTTAATGGATTTTAAGCTAACTGCTTCTTAAGAGATAATACACATCAGATCTGGAGCTACAATTTATGCCTACAGTTCCGTTTACTTCACTGGAGCTATCCCTGTTCTCCCCAGCTCAATATGAAATCCCTTGAAGTTATGGGAGGAAGTACATTGCATTTTTCAGCTGGAAAAGTGGGTCCAAGTCTTGCAGCCCTGGGCTCTGAGCCAAGCAGCATAGCTTCAGCCTTTCCCACATTCACCATCTACTTGCATTTCAATAGCAAAGCCTGGAAACTGTCAAAAACCACTCTGGAGGTGGATCTGGTCCTTGTCTACAGCTACATTACTGACACGTATATCAGTGCTTTCAATACATTTACAGTCAAATGGCTTTAAAGACTGTGGAAACTTGTATATACATCTTTTAACAAGAGAAAAACAGATGTCCTTACAGTCAGTAATATGGGAGTCAGTGTACTCTATCTGTGTCACCCTCAGATGCAGGTCTTTTGAAAAGGGCCGTTTTTTTCATGGTACATATATGTGTTTTGTAAACAAAGAGCACCAAGAAAGTTAAAATGCAGTGTCCTTGCAAGCTGAACATACTATTCCTTTAGATGAGGTTCAGACAGATTGGTCTCAAATGCTGCTTTGGCCTATTTGTGAGCCTGCAGTGAGTTTTCCTGATGTTGATCATCTGGATGGCACAGAGTAACTATGAATTCTGCAGCAAGTAAGAACATATTGTTGACAGAGAAATGAACACTCAAAAGTTTAAGTGACCAAGTATACACTTCAGAGTGAAATTCCAAGCTTTTCAAAGTCAGTGAGAATGTTGCCATTGATATCTCTGGAGCCTATATCACCCTTGAAATTCCTGACCCATGTCCATACCTGCTGCAACCACTGTAGACAAGGTGGGTTTGCCTTCTTCATATATCAACTCTATAGGCCTTTGAGGAGGTATGTGCTGAATAAGAAGGATTCAGCTCATTTATGCAGGTAAGGATTGCTGCATGAGTAGTTAGCATTCAACATGATTGCTGCTCTTCACATTTTGAATGTTAAAGCATTGTACACCTTATGCTCTTGACAGCATATATATCTATCTTATAGGTACACAGATTGCTATCAAAGCCACCTAGAAACACCAAAATTGCCAGTACTCAGAAAGCACCAGCAATTAAAAGATGTGTCCAGAGCCTTTAGTTTTTCAAATGTTAACCCACAAGAGATAGTCCTTGTCCCAGACACACTGCAGCAGTGCTTGTCTGCAGTCCCTCACAGCCCTGCCCTACCCAGCCATGGACTTCACCAAGCCAGGACCACTTACAGGCCCACATCCTTGTCCCATCCCCAGTGAGGTACCAAATGTCTGAGGCTAGGGCTGTCTTTGTGTCTTCCAGCTGCCCTGCTCCTGGCCAAGGCAGTGGGACAGGCTCTGGCTGCCATTATCCTGCCCTGATGGATCCCTGTGTGGACCCCACAGGCCATTCCTCTCAGCGTCATGGAGCCCACAGCCCTGTCTGTGGTACACCGATAGTGGCATCAAGAGTTTCCTGAATTACTTTTCTTGTCTGTCACCAGTTTTATTGTCTAGGGAGTCTGCAATAAAGCCTATTTTTAGCAAGTATAGGAGAGAGATTATTGGGAGGCTGAGGATGGGAAAAAAGGTCATGTCTTCCCCTTTCAGTGTGCAGTCACAGATTCACCTCCATCTTGCCTTGAGGATTCAAGGAAACCAGAGAGGTTGAAATAGACACAAACTTACACAAAATGCTAAAACAGCCTCTCCTAGGTTCTCTGAAATGTTACTTTCAGAAGCTCTGACTGGAGTTTGGTGTCCACCTATCACAGAAAGCTCACAGAGGCATTCCAACTCTCACAGTAATGGAAGGCAAGGTTTGTCTGTGTCAAGCTTTTCTATGGGGCTATATGGTGGAAAAAAAAAGTGTTTAATTCTCTGGAGTCAAAGGTGGCTACCTTCGTTTCTTTCAAATAGCAATTGCCTGCTTCAGGTCTTATTTCAGCTTCTGAAGTCCTTTCACTGCCTTTATCCATCCTTACCTGACCATACTCCCACAAAAGTTATAGTCCATTTTAGAAAATCTTTTTATCAGATAAGATGGGATGCTGAAATAATGACAGCATATATCTAGTTAAAGTGGTATTTACTGTCATTTAATTTTGGTGGGAGTTTGCCTGAGGGAATGCTTTGATTCATGCTCTGCAGATGGGGAATTGAGGAGTAGATTATAAGTGATGTCCAAGATCACACAGCATGTTTGTGACTAAGCTGGGAAAAAAGGGCTACTGATTAAATTATCAGGGAGAAATAAAATGAACAACAACAAAAAAAGCATTTTTTTTTCATATGACACACAATTAAACAGTGGAATTTATTGTCATGGTGTATTGTGAAGGCCAAAAGTATGAATGGATTCAAAGAGGGATCAGAGCTGGGGAAAAAAAATAGCAGAGTCTATAAAATATAAAAATGCACATGTGACTTGAGCTTAGTAACTTCCCAATTATCAGGAATCTGGGAGTGGTAGCTGAGTTTTGGCAGGGTATTGGCCACTCTGCTGTTTCCCTGTTCTGATCTTGTAGTAGCTATTGTCAGATCTAGGATTCTGGTCTGTATTGTATGCATATGAATACTTAATGATACACATACTTCATAGACATATACTCTTTCTCTGTCTTTCTTAAATGTCATTGTATGATGTCTTCTGAAAGCCTGCGCAAGGTTAATAAAAGCAGTTGGTCATGTGTTTGATGCAGAGTGCAGATGTTCCACAAGAAGATCCACATAAGGAATGAAACAAAGAGAAGTACCTCCCTAGCCAATAGGTCATGTTTGAGATATACTTGCTAGAATCAAAGATAAGCACTTCTCTGGGTGCTTGGTCCAGCACTTCAGTCTTGGATGTAGCTGACTGGACTCCAGCCACTCTGCAACTCGGATGGAAATAATGATAACTATTCCATGTTAGTACTGATGAGACAAACTTCACATTATAAGGCAGTAGTGCTCGATGCAGCTATGGTACTGCCATTTTGGAAGTCTCTACTTGGATGCCTCACAGTAAACAGCTGTGTAAGTAGAGTCATCTTTGATTGAGACAAAATCTGCAACTTTGGCTGACCCTGTTGTCAGGTTGATTCTGGTGTAACCTCAGTGCAAGGACTCCAGTCCTTCCCAGTTTCTGTGTCGCTGATACTGTAGTTTGTAAGCCAAGAAGCCAGCTTGCAGTTGCCTCCTGCTTGGTAACACGAGGAAGAAAACTGTTCACAAGTACCCTGAAGCTGGTGGATATCCGTTATACCAACTATAATTTTGTTCAGAAGATGTAGAAATGAGGCAGTGTCCTTTTTTACTCCTCACACTGGAAAGGTCACATTAAATTGATGCTATGTCATAGAATGCAGGTGGGATGTGTTTATGAAGTTGGTTGAATTTAAAGCAGCGTATAGTCATCTACACACAATCCTTTTTGCCTACACATGATGCTTCATTTTAGAGAGAGATCCAAGTTTACTTAGACCCTCTCTGATGCTGTGTTATTTTCACTATGTCCTGGTGGCTATGTCCTCTCAGAGTAATAGCTGAACTGTTCCTGCCTTCAGGATCAGAATCCTTCACTCAATGGGAGGCTGTAATGCTCACCAGTTATTTATTGGAGGGTACTCTGTGAAATGCTGTGTTAATGGAGCATAAAGAATTCTCCATGTAAACTCAGCTTGCTTTAAAATGTTTTTCTCCAGTTATCAAAACTCTCCATCATGGTTTTCTTTTGATTGTAGTTTTTCCAGCTGTCTCTTTTTGCAGTGTGAAGCTAATAGATGATTATATGAGGAAAAAAATAGACATCCTAGGGGAGGTGGCAGAGAGGAACTCAGATGGTTTTTTTTAATTTGTTCTGGTTTACCTCAAGCTGCCCTATGGGGTGTGATGTTTGGCAAGGTACTCTTGCTTACTGCCTCTGTTTTCCATACAGTATCTTTATGATGTGCATGTCATGTCCCAGGACATAAAAAGAGTCATCAGACAGGATAGATAGATAGATAGATAGATAGATAGATAGATAGATAGATAGATAGATAGATAGATAGAAGTATGCTGTGATATTGATTTGGCAGAGTTTTCATTGCTTTGATATTTCAAAGGAAAGGGAAATCTCACAATTGCTTCAGGAAAAAAACACAGTATAAGAGCAACAGAATTCTTTCTTTTCACCTCCTAAATACAATGAAAACAAGTGTGTTTTTTTTTAAAAAAAAGAGTGTCTACTGTAGTCTAGATTTTTCCTTGTTGTATGCACTGTTTCTGATCATGTTATTGCTGAACTCAAAATCAAATTGCCTAATAAAGTGGCTAGGTCTCAGCTGAAAGGCTGAATAAGCATAGAAAAGCAAGGTAGAGGTAAATTATAGTGTGTTTCAGTAATTTCACATATTTGTGTTATTTTGGAGAGGAAATGTGCTTTTCACATTGCTTTTAGATCTAGGTGAAATTTTAATTGAAGATACCCCTTCAAACATCTGTAAATGTAACACTGGATTTCACAACTACAAAATACCTATACAGTCTTGATGATTTCACTGGAATTGCTAAAACTCATTCTCTCTGAAAATCAGACTGAGTCTAACTACTCTGCACACAACCTTTGTATTTGAGGAGTAAAGTCTGAGGGATGAAATCTGAAAAGTTAAGTCAGCATATTGCTGGAATTTGGAAGGGGTGCGTTTTCTTTTTTTTTTTTTTTTCCTTCCTTAAATGAGCAAGGTCTCATTCTTAAAGGATTTATTATTCAAGGTCTTCTAGCTCTTGAAAGCATACTGTATTTGGAAAGATTTCAGTAAGACTGGTAGAGACTTCACATAAAGAAGTGATTTCAACATATTTCCAGTAATATGGCCAAAATATTTTCAAATAGCTAGAGATGATTTGGTGTTTCCACAAGCAAAGGTGAACCTTTCTCTTCATGCAGTCTTCATGTAACCTAGTTTAGAAAATAACCAACTTCATGTAACTTGTCTCTTTAGGTATGTTTAGTTGTTGATATATTGGCAGAATGACCTTGTATACCCTTTGAAACTTGAAATTTTCCTTAGTATACACCCAATCTACCAAGATTTGATAGACTGGTTAATGAATGACATCACAGTTGCTTACATTAAAAAAAAAAACAAAAAACTTAAAAAAAGCCTCTCTCAAATTTGGGTGAAATTCTCTGTATGATCAAACTGAGTTTGGCTGTTTAGGAATCATGCTAACAGCTGTTAGGCCCATAAAGATGCACTGCAGTGCCATCAGAACCCCATTGGACTCTCCCTGTTATTTCCCTGTGCCTCTTGAACTGGTGAAGTGAACACAATACTCCAGATGTGGTCTTCAGTGTAAAGCAGTTGCTGGATTTATTTTTTTTTTTAACATGGCAAAGGGCTTGTAAAGCTTACTGTGAGTTTCTCTGGGTTCACAAAGGAAACTTGGATGGGCAGTGGACTTCAAACCAGGATCAGTGGGTGGTTTATACTGCCAGTTGCAAAAAAAAAAGGGTGCCAAATACATACAGGTCTCCCCTTCTCTGATAGTGTTTTGGAAAATGAAGGTTTTTCCAGAATATAGTATCTCATAATGATATTGTGTGGTTTCCCATCATGGAAAACCTCAGAAAGGAGTCAGGTCCTTTTGAGATGGGTGTCCACAGGACAGGTCAGTATTTTGAAGCACTTGTTTTTAGCCCATGGGAGTTTCACACTCACAGCCCACACACACTGAATTAGGCAACTGTCCTAAATTTTCAACAAGCAACTCAGTGGAAATTTCCTACCACTTGGTTGTGCCTGTGAGCAGCTTGAGTTTTATTCACACCGAGGGTCTTCTCTAGAAGCCAACCTGAGTTTCAGGAAAGGATGCCTGTGACCTTATTCTACTGTTTATACCTGTTAATTGCAAGCTAGTGCTTGCATCTCCTCAGGGATTTTATCTCTATTAGAAACAAAGAAAACACATTAGAAAACACGCTATTGTTATTTCAGTGTTCACCTAAAGGTGACAAAGACAGGAAACAGAATGTATCCTTAGGCTCTTCTCACATCTTATTATTCTATTAGGCAAAAGAAACAAAGAATTACACTATGCATTGATGACTAGAGACCGAACCTGAAGAGATGGACATCTTTCATACAGTTACTGAGGGAAATCAGTATAATATGAGGATATGCTGTAGCTTATGCTTGGAAATTATGTATTGCTTCCAAATTAGAGAGAAGGGATCTGAATCACATCTGAGCAACTAGTTTCCCTTCTGCAATGTTGTGAGTAGAGCATTGTTCTTTGTCTCCATGTGAATTCCCAAAATGAAAAGTTATGAGATTCAAAAGAATAACTTCCAAATTGTTTTATAATTTGTTTTATTTATTTATTTTTTTTTAAAAAATAGCTATTTTT
>JANHGL010003566.1:59948-85512 GCA_024611195.1 Ceyx melanurus | reverse complement strand
TCTCAAAAGCACTTTAAAAAGATACCAGCCAGACCCAATGTATTGCCATTTCCCCCCTGCACCCACCACACCGTACTATGCACTGGTTTCTTATTGCAGAATAGTACAAACGAACAGTATAAATCTGTATGCCATATATGAGACAAAGAATGTTGGTTAAAAAGTTTAATTTCTTGTGGAATTTTGACCTTCAAGCTTGAACATGTATCTCTTCTGACATTTTCTTCAGTGATAAATTAAATTTTGACAAATTCAGACCCACACTGATTTTTTTTCTGAATCCCAGGGAAAATCTAGATTTAAAAAAAAAATGTTTTTTTTTTTTTAGGAAACATTATTTAATTTACACTTACCTTGTTTTGCAGTGTTTGCACAGCACTGATGATGAGTAAGGTAGTGCAGAGACATCAGTCCCTCAGCTTGCTGCCCAGGTGCCAAAGCCTTTCCATGCCCAGAAGATACTGTCATAGGCATTGCAATGTGGCAGCTCCCTGGTCTTCTGAGCACAAAAACTGCTGGGAGTTGGGCAACCCCTACGTGCAGTGCCCAGCTGTTTGCAACAGAGAACACAGGCAGCCCCTGTAAATGGAGATGGGTCTATGCAGCTTTAGTCAACCACCCTTAATGTGTGCTTATCACATCCCGTAGGACACAACACTGTCCAATGGCCTGGGCACAAGCCCACCACTCCACACATGCTTAATTTTAAGTTTCCCACCTGCCACCATGTAGGTGTATGGCCATGGTGCTAAACTGTCAGCTCTTTCACAAGCATAATAGCATACTTGTTTCAGCTTGAGAAGGAGGCATACAAAGAAGAAACCTATCATTTCTTAATGACACTGAAGAATGTGTGAAAATGAGATAAAGTTTCATGTTGCCTGTCTTTTGACTTCACTGAAGCCAGGAGTTCATTTTGCATGTCTCCCCACATGACTCACCAGAGGATAACTTGCAGGCAGAGACACGGGGGAATAATGTCTGCAAAGTCTGAGGCTGTTTCAGAGGAAGTTCTCAAGAAATTCTGCCTCAGGAAGGCTTTTCCTTCCTGACAGATCCATACCAAATGGGGACAGGGAGATGCATGCCTGGAGGCAGGCATGTGCTTGTCAGGATTGAAGTTAGGCTAGAATATATTACTATAGCACTGCTATAACTCTAAGGAAAAGTAACTTCTTTACAGCTGCAGGATAGCTACATTGGCTGAAGTGAGAGCAGTATACATCATATGCTGAAAATACACCACTTTTTCCCTTCTCCCCATGCTGCTCAGTTTAGTAGCATGGATCAACATGCATGCAAACAGATAGAGGTTTGCCTGAAGAAGCTTATTTAAAAGTACAGTATTTATGCAGGAATATAATGTCAATCAGAAGAATGTTGTTGTCTTGCTATTCTTAATGCAGTGATAAGGTTTCAGCACTTCCATTTAGGTATCCTCGGAAACATTCTCAACCCCTAAAAGCCACTGCTGCCTTTTATTTTAAATAACAGAACCCAAAGCAGCAATGAGGAAAACATGTAAGCATGTGCTTGCAGTTAATGATTCTACACACATGCTAAAAATTAAATGTATACTTTGTGCTTTCCTGGATGTGGGCCAGAGAAGGCAGCTCACAGAATGAAGTCACTAATGAGTATAGTGTACAGCTCACAGCACAGTGAGCATCTTTTTCTTTGCTGTCTAGCAGTTTTAAAGTAAAAGACTGTAGTCTTCTTTCAGTGCACTAGAGTTTTGCACAGAAGGGAAGTGTGATTTTTAAATGCAGATTTATGTCACAATTCTGATAGTGACAATACACTGACCTACTGTGTTCTCATGGGCAGACATAGCCCATATTGAAGCACAGTAAACTGGGGTCCAGCTCTGCTTGTTGCTGTTTTTCAGTGTTTCTGCATTTCTTTTGTTTCATTGTGCATGTATAACATGCAATTTCCAGTCACAAAAACTGATGACCTTTCCTGTGCTCCTCTTGGGGTTGGGCAATAAAAATGGGAAGAATTTGCCCACCCTTTCCAGAAACAGTGCAAACAATTGATAAGTAAGTGTGGGCATTTTTTTCTCAAAATGGAAACCCAGTCAGTTTGATGGTTCCTTCTGGTGGATAAGAAAAACAAAAATAGTTTTACTAATTTCATTTCTCCTCCACCCAGAAAAAAACAACCAACCAACCAACCAACCAACCAACCCAACAAATCAACCAATGAACCAAAAAGCAGGTTTTTTTTTGTTTTGTTTTGATTTAATTGGTCTTCCCTAGATAATTATTTCAATGGATTATGAATTACATGATGGATGAAAGCATGAGAATTTGAGAACTTGTGTTTATGAGAAGAAGCCAGTGTCTCTCTTGCCCAGTGCTTCTTTGGGTTGTTCCTTTGTGCACAGTCATTCTCGTTTACTGCAGACTCTACTCTCACTGAACATAATATATTACAACAGATATGGAAATATAATACAAATAAATAGCACATAAGGAAAATATATTAGGCTTATGTTACTTTTTGGATCTATCTGCTGACTTCAGCTTCATTAACCAGTTCAACCAAATCCTAACCAAGATCAAGTAGTGTGAAGGACACAGTGAGCAGCTGCAAGGTTTGTACCAGCCAACCAATGTACATCAAATACAATACACAAAGGCAAGATCAATGGGAAAACAGGAAGGGATGCATGCCTGTTATTTCTAATTTAGGCAAATACTACCAGACAATGTCACATACAACAAGCAATCACATCCACCTCTATTTACAGCGTGCCTGCACGTGTCTGTGCACAGAAATTGCCTCTGAAAACACCAGTCCCAGAAGCAGAGAAGTAGCCGTGATGCAGAACAAAGCCCTTAAGACAGGAAAAAACAAAGTGCTGCCCGGTGAACTTGACAAATACCAATGACTACCATTCCATCTTAATTCTACACCTGCTCCTCTGTCTCAAGTAAAAATAGATTTGTCTTTTCAACCCAACTTCCTTCTCGTATAATGCTAAGGACTCAGAGGTAGTGTCATGTAAATCAAAGGTATTCAGGTTACTACTGTTTTTTTTTTGTTGTTTTGTTTTGTTTGGTTTTTTTTTGTTTCTTTTTTTGGTTGGTTGGTTTTTTTTTTTGTTGTTTTTTGTTCATTTGTTTGTTTGTTTTTAATTAAGAACTTCAAGGACAAATCTCTTTGATTAACAGGAAGATGTTGCCAAACAGATGATGTTCCATTTTTTTTTTTCTTTCTCCTAGTCTAATCTTGGAGACCTAGAATCAGCATAATTACAAATAAGTAAAACATCTCAGCCTGTAACTGCAATGTCAGGTCACTGCACTTCTACTTCTGCCGTATACATTCTCCTCATATGTTATTTTCCCTCCTTTCCCTACCCAGTTGCTTGTAAGTGTGCTGGTGCTCTTTCTATAAAGGGCTACATATGCTGATTGTGTTTCAATTCACAGTTTTTTTATTCCTGTGCTAAATTATTTATAGCAGACACTGGCTTGTGGACAGTGACTATCTCTGGTGGTTGGGAGTTTTGTCCAGAGCTGAAAACAATCTCACTCTGGCTTTGAGGCTCCTCATTTAGGTGTCTTGCATTGATGAAATGAAACATGATTCTGTTCTCTAGTTTAGATGAGTGTTTTATCTTAAAGGACTCAATTTCTCTTCCAAAACCATAAGCTAAGACAAAGGGAGAAATCAAACGCAAAGGAAAAAAATGGTGAAAGTATGCAGTAGACAAAAGAAGGGGTATATGTGTGTGTATTTAAGACATTGGAAGCTGTGGGAGTTCTGAACACAGTTTAGCTTTTTTGCTGGAGTAGCTACTTGTTCTATGGCTGTAGTGTAGTTGCAGCTACAGAGTGGGTCAAACTTTGCCCTTGGTGATACTTCTCCAGCCTAGTTTATGACTTAATTTTCTTGTTGTCTACAGCCAGTTTAAAGACGCAAGAAGCAGTTCACATTTTTCTTACCTGTCTTTTAGCCCTACATTAGCCCCTAGCTGTTAAATGATATTGAAGAAGAAACTTTTAAGGAGGATTTGAAATTATCTGTTAAATCTTTTTTTTTTTTTTGTCTTTTGATGGATCTTGTTTCCTGAGAACTTGAACCACTGATGGTGGTGATGCAATTGCTGAAGGAGGACAGACAGAAAGGGGGTGTTTCATTCTCTAATATTCCCCTTGTATATGTTTTTTACTGTTTAATTTTCTAATTTTTTTTTCTTCTCCTGGCTTTAAATATTTTTAAATCATAAACAAATAGAGATTAGAAAAGTCAAACAGTCTGACTCTGCATTTGTGTTAACATAGTGGATAGTTTCATAATAATAGAAGTTTATTTCTAAATAAGGCAAGGATGAGTTCTTCCCACATGAGCTGGAGCAAAAAAATTAAAAGTCATTGCGGTTGTTGTCACTGGTGTATGGTAGTGAACTTTATCACCATCTAGCAAGGGTTTTAGTCAAGGGATGTTTTTTGAGACATACAAGTAAAACAGATCATTGGCATAATGTGTTTAGGCTTCTGTGAATTGTCATTGTGAAAATGAGTCAAAACTCTTCTCACCGTGTCAGGCAGAAGAAGTTCAACCCTTTGAATATGCTTATGGGTATCTTGCTTGACTCAAAGTGTAATATCTAATTTCCTTTTTAGTCCTCATTTTGTCCTTTTTTATATTATCCTTTTTTCTGGGAGCTTTTTCTATATTACTAGTGTCACTGCACCTGCTGCTTCCTGGAAGAGTGGGAAGATCCTGCTTAATACAGGTGTGCTCAACATAATTTAATTGAGTGAAAATTATAATGCCCACCTGGATTGGTCACATATGCCAGGCTGGTTCTTCATGGCCTATGAAAAGTGTGTAGTCAGCTTCCATTACTGTGTGTCTGATACATCTACCTCTCTAGACATTTTGTTGTCATCTCAAAAGAAGTGACCTCTCTGTGAGGTTCCTCCAGGGTATTCCGAAGAATACACGTCTCTCCACATGATAAATCTATAATTGTAGGAAATACCAATTACTGTATTTTACAGAAAAAATCTTGGCAATCTCTCTGGCACATACACATCAACATGCAGAACCAAACTGTATGTACTGAATGTCATACTGAATATCTTCATTTTTCACAAATGAAACAGAAACATTTTCCATTAACAATTTGCAAAGCATTGTTGCTTTGTTTGCATGCTATGAGAACAAGATTTTTCCACAGATGATAGTTAGGAGAGAATAAATCAGACCTGGTTTTTCAAATACTTTGAAGTCACAGAGGGAATTGAGCAGTGGCGTTTGTCACAGTTAAGGGAGATTATGTCTGTGGAGACCCCTTGTTTAAAAATTGGCAACACATTATTGATTAGCACCTGCTTCCCACATTCAAGTGGGACACTGTGAGTTTGTGGATCATATAAAATGTTTCCTCAGGTGCAAGGACAGAGGTGGTGTGTTTGCACAGTTATTGTTAAGCTGGGAGTGAAATTAATTCAAATGACTTGTAAATCTCCAGGGACACAGGAAATGGGAAGTACCAATTTCCATGAGGTAGGACACACTTAGCCAAAATGGGTTCTTGGTTACACCTTGGACTTTTCATCAGTTCCGGGATCTCACAGAGGCTGGAGTGGAGTCAGGATCTGTCAGGGAGTTGCTGTACCTCAGCCTGTGTCTCAGTCTAAAACATCAGTAGGTTATCCTGCTTTTCTCCCCCTGCAAGATTTCTCCTCTTCTAATTCCAGCTAACTTATTTTTGGCTGGTGTGCAGTGGGAAGCTATCCAAACTTTTTCCACAGACTTTATTCTCCACACCGGCAATCACAGCTGTCATGACTTCATAACTATGAAACAGTACTGCAGGCGAGGGTAACAGGCCCTGAATTGTATTCATCTGGCAGCAGATATAAAGTCGCAAATGCAACCTGTGTAATGCTTGACCTCATGCTGTGTTATTGCTTTCAGAAAAACACTTTTATCATGCACACAAATCACTTTTTTTTTCTTCTTTCACTTTTCTTTAGCTTAGAAGTTCAGTATTTTCAACACATTCTAACCACTGAAGAAAAAAATATGTTCACAAACAATGTCCAAAAATAAGACTGGGTTATACTAACCCAGGCTGAATACCTGTGGTAACCATCTGGTCCTCTAAAGGTTGTGGCAAAGTTCCTACTGATTTTATTTGGGCCAAGAGTTCACTCTTAACCTTCATTTTCTCTGTGTTAATTGTGATGCAGGTACTATACTCTGAAGGACTTACCTGCTTATCTACATATCTACTTATATGGCAATGTTATATTTGTCTTTCCAGTGCAAACCCCCAGGAAAAAAAAAAAAAAAAAGAAAAAAGAAATTATAGTTAAATGTACTGCTGACTTTTTTGCTTTGCTAACCCAGTCCTGCTGGGTATGAGTTTTCCAATGATTTTGAAAATTGGAATTTTTTCCAATTTTTTTTGAGCTAAAATACTCCAACCCTGTATCATCCTGAGATGGGATAATAAGCCTTGAGCTGTATCACTGAGCAGTGTTGGATTTTCCTTCTTCTTTCTATGCATACTTTCCATGACATTGACACAGTGAATAGCTGTGCCATTTAAGGTAATGATGAAACAGTCCTTTGAAAGGAATCAGGCCATTTAAGAATCAGACAATCTTCTTTTTGAGGATTTCAGTCTCTCTGGAGACTTTAATGGACATCAAGGCACAAGTTTCCATGTTGATTCTGTTTAGAAGTATCTGCTTAGTCATACAGGTCAGCAGAACACAGAAACACAGAAAGCTAATGCTATGCAGCATGTATCAAGTAGCTCAGATACATCTCTTCTTTCATCTCTTTTGTTTTTTGTTTTTTTTTAAAGTTTGCCAGTTTTACTTAAGCAGTTTCATCCACCAGTTATGAACCTGTCACTGAGTGTGGATGAACACACCTGCAACTGCATACAAGAGACTGAGTCTGGCTCTATAAGTCAGGTAACAGTACTTAGCATTCAGTGGGCCAGTGCATTTCTGCAGCCCTTTATCTCCTGCCGCATTTTCTTGGCCATGCTGCAGCACGCTGCATTATCATTAAAATTTGAGTGATTTTTGCATATGTGTATGCATATACATGCACATATATGTAAATTACATGTATATGTTTGTACATATAATTTTATATTCATACATGATTTTTCTTCCTGCCCCACATTGTGCAAGAAGTATATCCACATGGAATATGCTCATAGTCTTGAACAGATAGGAACATACTATACGTTCTTTTGTTGATTTGTTTTTCATGGCCCCCTATTTTAACTGTTTTATATTCCTTTGGCAGCCTATTTTGCTGAGAGTAAGATAGATTTGTTGTTTGTTTTGCATCAAGTTGACAGGTACAATGACGTTTAGATTCTGCTCTACTGCAAGTCTCCCTAGTCTGTTGGTAGATTGCATCAATGCAACCAGGAATGTTTTTTGGTGTTCACAAATTTCTTATTAATATATAAATCATGCAGTTATGATGAAAAAACTTATTCCCTGTTTCTTTGGCAGAGAAGTTTGCCAGACCAAAGCCTGTTGTCCTCTATGCAAAACATGACTAAAATATTGTGCATTTCTGTAGTTACATTTCTGTGGTTCAGTTCACAGTAGAAAGGGGCATGAACCAAAGCTAAAAATTATTTATTTGTAATCTACTTATAAATGCATGGACATAACCTATTGTCAAAGTCATGCCAACTACTAACTGCAAAAGTGTCAGCTGGTCTTACTTCACCCACAGTAATTAACTGTAGCATCAAAAGGGACAAAGTTAACACTGAAATGCTTCTCCTTTGCTGACATGTTACAGCTCTGAGCTATACAATGACCAGTTTTCAAACTATTAAAGTGAAAGCATCTATCACAACTCAGTACTTTTGCTTTGTTGCTTGTATTACTGTAAGTAGCCAAACAAAATATTGCTCCAGTGAAAGCAATTTTACTGCTGCATTGATACAAGTGAACACCAGTAGACAAAAATCCTTTATAATATTAAAAAAAAATATTTATTTTAGATTACAGCTCCTTGACTGAGGAAAACATGTTGCAGCTGTAACATGCTGATTGTAGAGTTGATGAAGAACCCACATAACAGCAGGGGTGAGGTTTTACAGGCTCCACAATAATGTCCAATCTATTAAACATCAAGCAACAGCATTTTTTTGGCCTAACCTGAGAGCTCTCCAGGGAGAAGCCATAAAATATAACCTTATGCAAGATGTCACCCACAGCGGCCACGTTGAGTTTCTGGATTAAACTTTAAATGATTAACATTGATGTTTAATATCTGGTAACAGGGTGAGTGCAGATGTAACCAATGTTAAGAAAATGTGCTCAGCTCCTTTGTTATAAATGTAGAGTGGTTCAGCCCAAAAGGGCAATGCTTGTGAAGCCAAACTCAAGATCATTTACCAATAGTAAAATCAAGTACTCCCAGGTTTGGGTGGTTTTTAATTATTTATTTTAAAAAATCACCAACACAACAGAGGGCTATGGAAAATCCCTTGCTAGAGGAGCAAGATAGGTGAAGCACAAAGAGCAGTGGGAGACTTCGGGACTTGGAGAGGCTGGTGAAGGTGTTTTGGTTCAGGTCATAGCTGGGAAATCCAGCCACTAGTGCAAAAAGCAAAAGAGTGAATGTATGGATGAACAGATTAAGTGATTCACTTTATCTTCCCATTTGACTCTTGAGCCAAACCACAGACTACTCTGCCTTACACTCTTGAGGATGGCAAAAGTGAGTATAGTAAGATGTAGTCACATGTAGGACAAACTTCTCACATTGGTTCAGCATGTGAAAAACAGCTATTTTGAGAGTTTTCCTTTCATCCGGGCTTTGGATACTGTGCATCATCCTCTAGATTCAGGGCCATGTATATTTTATGTAAAAACAAACCTGGTGTACATGGAATTTTTTATTAAGTTAGGAACACTGGCTTCTGAATAAAAGAGAGGTTTTGGATACCAGTCCTATTTTCAGAAAACAAAGCAAAACAAAACAAAAAACCAAAGAAAGCTGGGCTGATGCCCTTGCCAAGAGCAAGTCTTTACTGAACTGTTGCCTATGCAGTATTCCAAGCTTGCAGTGTTTTAAGCTTCTGCACATTGCCCAACTTACTTTCTTGATTCCTATAGACTGCAATCTGTTTTAGAAAATATCTGGACGTTATATCCACAGCACTGGTGCTTGCAGCTACTAGTTCCGGTCTTAGAAATGTGTAGTCCAAGCAACCATACACCTTAACCTATACTCACACCTATGCAGCACACACCCCATGGCATCTGTTGCTGCTGCTTCCTCTGATAGCAGAACCCAAGCAAACAAGGTATGGAGAGCCTTGTTTTAGGAGATGCAGTTGGTATCAATGAATCTCTCTCAGTCCTACTCCAGAAATGAGAATGATTAAACTTGAGAGTATAAGTCAACCCTCTGCCATCTACTTCATACCCAATCTCTTGATGAAGATGTTATCTATCTAGATTTCCGTAAGGCCTTTTTTTTTTTTTTCATAATCCCCCAAAGCATTCTTACTGCTAAACTGGAGAGATATGGGTTTGATAGCTGGACTTTTAGATGGGTAAGAAACTGTTTGGATGACTATATCCAAAGAGTTGTAATCAATGGTTCAGTGTCCAATGACTCAGTAACAAGTGGTATTCTTCAAGGTTTCATACTGAGACTGATACTGTTTAATATCTTCATCAATGACATAGACAATGGGATTGAGTACACCCTCAGCAAACAAGTTTGTGGATGACACCCAGCTGAGTGGTACACTTGATTCACTATAAGGAGGGATGCCTTACAGAGGGACGTTAACAAGCTCTAAGAGTGGGCCCATGTGAACCTCATGAACTGTCAGTCTCTCATATAATACAGACTGGGGATACTGGTGAATGAAAATTGGGCATGTGTGCTTGCAGCCCAGAAAACCAACTGCTTTTCCTGTTGAAGCAGGTCCAGAGAAGGACCACTAAAATGATCAGACAGCTGGAACACCTTCTCTGTGAATAAAGGCTGAGACACTTGGGGTGGTTCATCCTGGAGAAAAGAAGGCTCCAGGGAAACCTTATTGCATCCTTTCAGTACTTAAAGAGGGCTTATGATAAAGATGGACATGAGAAAGACATTTTACCAAGGTCTGTAGTGACAGCACAAGAAGCAACCATCGTTTAGACTGAAATTGGTTAGGTTTAGACTGGATACACACAAGGAAGACATTTTTTACAATAAGGGTGTTGAGGTACTGGAATAGATTGCCTGGAGAAATTGTGAATGACCCATAACTCAAAGTGCTCAAGGTCAGATTTGGTGGGGATTTGAGCAACCTGATCTAGTGAAGGTGTAACCACCATGGCAGGGTGGTTGGACTCTGATCTTCAAAGATCCCTTTCAACCCAAAATCATTTTGTGATGCTACATTTCTGTGTTGTTTATTACGGGAAATGCTACTGGGGCTGAAATTTTCATCTTTATGTATTGTGAGCTGCACTCCCAGGGAAGTTCTTCCTTCAATTATGTAAAGAAAAATACTGGAAATATAGGACAGAAAAAAAAAAAGGATTGAAAAGGTCTTCTTGTCTCTCTGAGTTCTCCATGAGTCTTCTCTGTTTTACAGTTACTCAGGATTTTCATCCATCTAAGTGTGTGTTGTGTCACTCTTTTTTCTTATGGGAAGTAGTATATGTCTGTGTGGAGGCAGTGATTTATTGTGCAGCAAGTTTTCATCAAGCACTAGCTTTCTATGCATTATTTTAAATAATAGTAAAACGATTTGAATCATGTGAAACAATTTATAAAGCAATTACAGTCACCCTGTCTAAGAAAGGAAACAAAGGGATAGAGCTAATACATAATTTTAAAGTCATGAAATAGCACAGAGGCAAAATCATACATATAAAGTCTGGGGTTCTTAAAGAATTAATTTCCAGATCAAATTACTTGACAACCCTCCGTATATTTATTCTCATTTAGGTAGCCATGCTATAGTCAATATATGCCTGACTTTGATCCCATTCCATTCTAGTATGGTTGTATAATGCAGCAGTTCCGCAGAAAAACATTTAGTGGGTCACTTTCATGTCATGTCTTCTTGCTGCATAACATGTAAAGTTGGAACTGGGATCAACAAAATCTGCATGAGGGGAGAGAGACACTGATTGTCTGAAAGGACAATCTAATAGACACATTGCATTCACAGGGAAGGAAGAAGACTTCATTATTTTAGGAAACAGCAGTAATGATCCTTGTCAGGTTGTGGATGGGGTAAAATTCCCTCATTTGTGTACTTTCTCCTTAGTCTTTTTATACTAGGTAACTGCAGCATCTATTTGTGTTTGTATAACAGAGAATCAAAGGAATTATATGTGGAAAAATGTCTTCTTCAACTTCCCAACCACCTGACTATTCCTAAACCTCATTCTCCCTTGTCTGCAATCTGGGTTTTATTCCAGCCTTTTACACTTAAATGTATATTCTGTATTAAGTTAAAAACCAGACATCACCAGCCTTCAGTTTATTTCCTCCTCCTAATGTACCAATTGATTGCTGGTAGTTAAGATCTTCCAGTACTGCCACTTGCTTTTTTTATTGTGCAGTTATTTCACAGAAGATAAATCACAAATTAGTAATTCCATGGTACTGATAGCACAGTACACTTTCCTGGATCTTCAGCAGGAGAAATGAGATATGTGCCTGTAGGTCTGGCCCTGGGCTGCTTGCTAGTTGAGGGGCAAAGCAGTGGCAGGCAAAAGCCTGCCTAAAAAGTGTAGCTTATCTTTTTTTGTTTAATATTACTTTACATTTAATGGCATATACACTTAAAAGTATGAAGGGTATGAAAAACCTCTTATTTTTTAATATGCTTCCATATATTTTCAGTTACTTTTTATTATATGTAAAGTCAATGTAATATATAAGTTGTATAATCATGGGCCCTGTAGGTACAAGCAGGGATTGTATTTTACAGATTCATCGCTGCTTACAGTTGAAGACCTGCTTCCAAAGTGAAGTTTTGCAGAACTGACTTCTGCAGAGTCAACTTTTATTATACACAGTATTGACTTTCCTACGAGGACAGTCTGAATGTTTGTGTTCAGCCTGGAGAAGAAAAGGCTCCAGGGAGACTTGATTGCAGCCCTCCAGTATCTGAAGGGAATCTATAAGAAAACTGGAGAGAGACCTTTTAAAGAGCTTATAGTGACAGACCAAGGTGTAATGTCTTCAAATGGGAAAAGGGTAGTTTGCGATTAGAAGTTAGGAATAAGTTGCTCACTCTGGGGACGGTGAGACACTGTAGCAGGTTTCCCAGGGAAGCTGTAGATGCTCCATCACTGGATGTGTTCAAGGCTAGGTTGAATAGGACTTTGAGCAACCTGATCTAGTGTGAGGTGTCCCAGCCCATGGCAGGGGGGCTGGAACTAGACGATCTTTAAGGTTCCTTCCAACTCAAACCATTCTATAAATCTATAATTCCTTTATGGTAGAAATAATACAGTAAATGTTTTTGTGACTCAAGTATTTTGAACTGTGATCATGATAAATAAGGTGTCAGAGGACTAACAAAATACTCAAGTGAAAATGTGGCAATTAAATAATCACAATGGCTTTTAGGGTAACATTTAAAAGTTTTAAAATCCTTCAGAGTGTTTTATGGATTTTATGACTTGGGTTTGTGACAGCTGATACTCTGACATCTGATGTGTATTGGGTAGGGTGTACATACAAAGAACTGTAAGTATAAAAAGTAACAAAAAGTCCTAAGACTGATGCCTTTCAATGAGCTTTGGCTTGTTAAGTCATGGTGAACATGGACATTTGAAAACAGTGCCTGGTGACTCTCTCCCCACTGTGGCTTATCAACTGAGACTATAAAAGCCTTGGAACCAGTACTGTATAACACCTCACACAATGGAATTTTGATTCCAAACATTCAGGGCCTCTAAAAGCATTAGAGACATTAATAAAGTGAAATGCAACACTTTTATGATTCTGAATACAAAAAGGAATGGACATCTGCAGAAAAAAAGGAAATGCATCAGAATATCAATAGGAAATGCCAGAGGACCACTGGGTTGCATTATAATGAGAAACTCTGTGTTGTTATGAATTTCTAGGTAAAGGACAGATATTTACAGCACAAACTAATGTATTTTATACCTAGAAGGACTGATTTCATCTCCCATACACCATGGCAAATTTGGGATACCTCAGGAAAAAGGAGTTACATCAAAATTGGGATAAGCAGGCAAAGGAAAAACACCCACCTTTTAAATTTGATAGTGCCACCAAGGATAATTTGTAAAAACAAAACAAAGTCCATTAATAAAGAGATCTCTTTGTAGTATTTTCTGGAATTTGTAATGTATAGTTCTGCTGTAATTCGAGAGGACAGTTACCCAGCATCATTAAAGCTGTCAGCAAAATTGCTTGTCTTCACATTTCTCTTAATTTAATTTTGTTCCAAAGGTCTCATTTGTTATGCTATTTGGCTTTTCTCTCTCACCAGCTTTCAGAGGACCCAGACCTATACATTACCAAGGTGTTGTTTCTAGCAAGATACTGGGTTCCCTTCAATTCAGCTGCTTTCCATGTTCATCAAGACCATGCTGCAAGAGACACTGAGCAAGTTCAAAGCTCAGAGATTTCACCTGAGAGGTTTGGTAGGTATTATAGGATTATCAGCTTTACAGTGTTTGTCAGGCTTATGTACAGGACTGGAGTTCTCACCCAGAGGAGCCCAGACGTATGGGAAAGCTTTCCTATACATGTGGGCTTGCTCTGACCTAAATGTAGCTCATCTGGACTTAATTTCTTATATCACACCAGCCTTGGAGAGTAGAAAAAAACAAATCACACCGCAGCAACTTTGCAGAGAAAGCAAACAGGCCCATTACTACTCAATGGAAAGTATACAGAGTTCCCAGGATGGGTTAATATAAAAATAATGTAAGAAAATATGGTGGTTTTGAAAGTATCCTAGCTATATATTCTTCAGATTTGCAATTCCTTCTCAACATTTGAAAGGTCTTAATGCAAGGGCCTAGAAAGACGCAAAAGACTAAGCTCCGGGCTTAGGCTGTGAATATTAAGTTGTGGGAGAAGACACCCTGTGCACTCACCATCCTTTTAGTCTATAAATGTTTCCTCAGGAAGGCAGAAGGCATTAGTGATTACTTATTATTAGCATAAATATTTACTCTGTGACAACACTACATAGGAATTACTTTCTAGACACTGCACAAGCAAGTAGATGAACTCTCTCTACATACACCTATCTTGAATTTAAGCTCTGCTGTGTAGAGGGCAGGAGAAGGTTAGGGAATCTAGTATTAGAAAGAGGAAAGCCCTTGTGTTTATCTCTGCTGTATGTATTGACATTCTTTCATGTCCCAGAACACTGAGAATCAGGTGAAATTAACATTTGGCAGCAGTACCTGTAATCACTGGACTTTACCAATGATGGCCTGATCTCCTGTTGCTCTCTGTGGGACTGGAGGAGACTGCCCTGCTGGGCACTCACATTCCTGTGTCTGGGACACTGCCACAAGCACAGGGCTGCCACTGCTCCAGCCAGCACTGTGCATAAATTCAGAGCAAGACATAGCTATGGAGACCACAACCATACTTTGTATGAGGATATGTTTGTAATCACATGCCAGGATGCAGAAACTTGGCGGTAACTGACTTCACAAGACCAGTGGTTGTTAGGTATCTGAAATTCCTATTGAAGTAATTCACATGTTAATAAAAGGTAATGTATTTCTTACACTGTAACGCACAACATAAGATATATGTGATATTGTACCTAAAGATACAAATCAACTGCTTCTTCCCCAAGGATGGTGTCCTGGGTTGCTCAAAAAGATCTGATCAGGGATGCTGCTATGGTAATGCAGGGATATAATAGGTCCTCTGTGAGGCAGCCCTCAAATATTTCTTTTAAAAGCTCATCTCACCATGGTCATAATCACCTAATAATCTGAATACACACTACTTTGGGAATGTAGAGTATGTTTTATGATATTTGCTTCAGCAGACACCTTCCCTAATGCAGCTATTTTCTGACCAAACATCCAAATGAAAAAGAAATTCTTATCCACAACTATAGTGGACATAACTTCCTAATGTAACATTTTTGTTTTCATTTAAGATTTCTCTAAGTAGGAGAAAGGTTACATGAATAAGTAGGAAAGAGGTGGCTCAGTGGGAGGGTTGGAACAATTTTTATGTCTAAGTTATTTTCCACTTATAGATTCTTTTCTACAATATCACTTTGATTTTTTATTTATTTTTCCAAGAGCACATTAAAAGAACGACAATTTTGTGGTCAGAGTATAAAATCGTTAAAAAATTCTCAGTGGGATTCTGTGGATAGACTGTAAGTTGGGAAAGAAACTTTTATATCCCTGTACAAACAGGTGTAATCCCCAAAGGCTCTTTGCGCTCAGCAGTACTGTTTGGTGTTCGGTTACATACACGCTGTATACACCCTGCACAAATGTGTTTATATAATGAGTTCATACATGTATAGGGCATACCATAGAGTGCATATGTACACAATGGACTGTGTAGTATCTGTGTTCTTCATTGTGCTCAGTGTGTGTAGGTTAGCTAAGCACAAACATGTATGGAAATTCATAGACTTGGTTTGCTCTTAATAACCTAAAAATAACAAGCAAAATTCATGTAGGAGTCAAAGGATACCTGTGATGGGTGTAGGTCTACCTTCTGACTCCTGATCCTATATAAATTAACAGCATTTTAAATGCTGCAACATACTAATCCTCACAAATTCTTAGAGCGTGCAAACCCCCATTCCTGAACTAACCTATTTCACTGTTCAAAGATACACAAGGACATCTGGACAGACTGGAGAGCTGGGTAAAAGTTCAACAAGGATAAGTGCAAAGTCCTACACATGGAGAGGAATAACCTCATGCATCAGTACAGGTTAGGGGCTGGCCTGATGGAAAGCGGCTCCATGGAGAAGGACCTTGGCGTCCTGTTGGACAGCAAGCTATCTTATGGAACACCAATGTGCCCTTGTGGCCAGGAAGACCAATGGTATCCCAGGGTGCATATAGAAGAGTGCGTCCATCAGGTCCAGGGAGGTTCTCCTCCCTCTCTACTCTGCACTAGTGAGACCACATTTGGAATACTGTGTCCAGTTCTGACTACCTGCTTCAGGAGGGACAGGGAAATAATAGAGACAGTCTAACAGAGAGCTAAGGTGATGGTGAAGGCACAGGAACATCTCCTATGAGGAAAGACTGTGAGACCTGGAAAAGACAAGACTTAGAGGGGATCATATTAATGTTTACAAGCGTCATAAGGTTGGGTGTCAAGTAGAAGGGACCATACTCTTTTCAGTAGTACTCTGTTGTAGGATGAGAGATAATGGTTGCAAACTGGAAGTTCCACCTTAACATGAGGAAAAACTTCTTTACTGTTAGTGTGACAGGGCCTGGAATAGGCTTCCCAGAGCAGTGGTGAAGTCTTCTTCTCTGAAGACTTTTAAAGATTGGATCTGTTCCTGTGTGGCCTGCCCTGGGTGTTCCTGCTCTGTCAGGGGTATTGGACTCGATGATCTCCACAAGTACTTTCCAGCTCCTACAGAATCACAGATATTAGGGGTTGGAAGGGACCTAGAAGATCATCTAGTCCAACCCCACTGCCAGAGCAGGATCACCTAGACCAAGTCACCCAGGAACACATCCAGGTGGCTCTTGAATGTCTCCAGAGAAGGAGACTCCACAACCTCCCTGGGCAGCCGATTGCAATGTCACACCAAGCAGCTTTTGTCTTTCTTTTCTGACTCAGACTAGCTGCTGTTTCACCAGTTCTGTGACTGCCCCTACAGCACTGTTGTCACCGACAACCACCTGCCACCCAGCTGAAGAACAGCCAAACATGGGTACACCAGGAGGCAGGCTGCCCATCTGCTCCTCTCATTTAACTGTCTATCAACTCCTATGCTCCTGCTCCTATGTTCCTGCTGTGCCCCAAGTCCTGCCTCTCCTATATGCCCTGCTGGCCCTGTTGTGACTATATTAGTATTTCCCTGTTCTTGGTTACCTTCTCAAGGTTGCTTTGCCTCTTCTACTTTGCCTTTTCTTTGCCAGCTTCTACTTGTTCCTCAACATAGATGATTCTTTCTTAGCAGCTATAAGAACAATGCTTAAAGTTCAATAATTAATGATTAATAATTCAATAAATAATGATTAAGATCAATGCTATTGATCTTCTCCTGTATGATTAGAAGTGCTTGAGTGCTTGAGTGTTTGAGTGGCTGGTGCCAGCTTTCAGTGCTTGAGATCCGTTGCTATCGTGAGACAGTCTCTAAATGAGAGACCTATAATTAAATAAAAGGAGAACAAATCTCTGCTTTGGGCAACATCCATTCAAGAAATGCCAATTAATTTCCATGGTCCTATGTAAAACCATGTAACCACCTAAGCAATTTTGATTTCTTGGTGTTTAGGGAAGAGAGCAGTGGGATGAGTAACACAATGACCTTGTAGGTTCATCTGACTTCTGGCAAATGTAAAATTTTCTGCTTGTTTCAAAATTTCTGAATAGTGTGTCAGAAAAGTAAAATGACAAGGCACAGCTTTGTGTGCATATCTGAAGGAATGCTGTCTGGTACTTAACCTCCACTGCTCCATATGTTTGTGCTTTGATGACAATATTTTTTAAAAACTTCAATGAAAATATTCACGTTTACTGCTTGTGTTTTTCAGTTTACTTGTTTTTTATTCCTTCTGTACTACTCCAGTGAAAATACAAGAAGCATGAAAATGTGGAAAGTCACTGATGCTTGACATATAACAGCATGGGAAGCCCTACTTGTGTTACACCTTCCTTGGAGCATGATTTATCACCCTTGAGGAACTGCTTTCATTACAGGAGATACACCACAGCACCTGTGGAGCTGCAAAGCCCACAAAACCTAACATAACCAGATTTAAAGGCAGGGACTTGCGCTAGGAACAGGAACTTGCCACCAACATGTAAAATGGAGACAGAGAGCACTTACTGACCTCTGAGTCCTGTCTCCACTCAGTCTGCTATTCTCTTCTTCATGTAGTAAAAAAAAAATAATTAAAAAAAAAAGTTCTCTCTTCCTCTCATGCAATCTTCTGCAAACTCAATAGCACTGAAGCTCAGAGACATGTTTCTAGCAGTACTTGATGTAAATGTTAGTAGCAGCAAAAATGGAAGTATTGAGTGTAACATGAAGTACATAGTGTGTCAGACTTTAGTCTTTCCTCAGATCTTGTCTCCATGGGTGCAATTCACTCGTGCTACCTCTGTGCTTTCACCTAGCATTTCAGCAGCTGATAAGTTGAATATAATTAAAATGTGGCTACAAAAGGTAAGATATCATATCTCACTGCAGCTGTGTTACAGTTGCAAGCATTTTCTAAGTATTCCCTCCTTTATGTGGCAGTTTAAATGTAAAGATGAATAGCCTCTAACAATACAAAATGCTAGCAGGTTCCTTAGAGAAAATTACTGCCTGAACCCTGCTGTGAAAAAACATTTGATCACTAAAAGTAGTCAGGATGTTGTGACTAAGGAGGCTGTTGGTTGAGATGAAATGATTTCCCAGCCTTTGGTAAACAAAAGGTCTCTGTATCCCTCTGACTCATTGTGGAAGTGTCCCTTACAGCCCAGGAATGTACATATTTTTTGAGGATGAAAATCCTCTCCTAAATCCAACTTGTCCAGTACAAATATATATGATGCCTTTGGACTAAACCAATCTGCCATCCAACATTTGAATAGCAGCCTAACACCCAGGAAGTCCCACTCATTAAGATAAAGAAGATTACAAAACACCTAATTTTGTACTTTCACTGCAGAGTTTTTTCGGTAAACATTTTAATTCACATGGGCACTAGAGCAGTACTGGCACCTGGCTGCAAGTCTTGCTCACATGGTAGCCCCAGTGGCTCATACATTAAAGAACATCAATTAAGAAATAATGAATTAAAAATCTATATATACTCTGAGCTAAAGTGTGCATTATTACATCAATTGATCAAAGTTCCTATTTATTGCAGCATACTTTAGTTATTCATAGCTGTTAGGGTTGTATCCCTTGTTGTGGCTGGTTGCAATGCTGTCCATGTGGCCACCACACTGGGTGCTTTGGGTAGAGGCAGCAAAATCCTGTGGCATCATATATGATGGCTGGCAGCATATGCCACATTTCTCTGTGGAACTGACCCAAAGTGGCTGCCATGCACCATGCATAATGTCATTCTTGGAGGTGGTTCCGCTAACTTGGTTTGAATAATGCAAGAAACTGAAAATTACTTTGGAAATTGCTGATATCATTCCCTCCGTCCCCCTCACCCCCCTAAGCTGCAGACTTTAGCAGAAAAACTCTAATTTTTTTTATGATGGCAGTTCCTGGCTTTTATTACTTTTCAGTTCCAGTTGTTCAGTGGGAACAAGAGAACTGTAAATTGATCCACAAACCAGAATGAATTTGAAAATTCTCTTTTTTTTTTTCCTGAGGTTTTAATGTTTTGTATTTGCATGTTTTGTGGAACTTAACGCCAAATTGTTTAGAATTGCACAGACAGCACAGCATAGTCTTGGGTTTGTGCTCTTTTCATATTATGCCTATGTGTTTTTGTCTGCAGGCCACTGTAATTTGCTCTTAAAAAGAAATATGGAAACAAAGTCTCACAATATTTAGAGCTACATTTTTTTCTAACTGTTTTGTAGGTGGTTTTGGTTTCAGTTCTACAATTGTGCTCTCCATTTTGCTTTTCCACAAATTTAGTTTTCCACAAATTTATGTGCAACTACTTTTTTCCTCTCTGTAGCCTCAGATGTGCACATGCTAACTACATTAGCACACATACATGTGATCAAGTGGAAGTGTTGTTTAACCACTTGATTCCAGAGCAAACATAATCTGAATGTACAAATCAACTATCTGGTTGCAAAAATCATGTAATAAAGACTTTTCCACAAAATGCCATAATTGTAACAGTGACTATGATTTAAGAGCTCTTATGTTTAGTGAGCACCAACCACCCTTTCTGAAAAGTACTTATTTGAGAAGGACATACACATTACTAGCTATAATAAAAATTAAAGATATCCACAAAAGATTAGGGTTGTTTCATTTAGCTTCAAGTTTTTTCCTCTACTTATAACATCTATTCATGGCCTACACATAATACAAACTTGCTTTAAGATCTCCAGAAAGGCTTAAGGAATATATGTGTTCTCTGCACAAGTAAGAAGTTACCTTCTGGGAAATTATAATAATTGTGCTTTAGAATACACTGGTCTTGAATAACATGATTGGTTAAAAAGTTCATCAGAGTATCTAAAAATTGAAGTGGAAAGAAAGAAGTGTTTGCTTAAGAACTATAAAGCGAGAATTTGAGACCAGATTTCTCAAGACTTGCAGTCTCTCAGACTGCTCTAATTTGAGAGGGGTACGAGAAATGAAAATTAATATTTCACTTGAGAAAAGAGTGCAAAAGATGTCCTGAAATGAACCATTTAAAGGCTTTCTCTCAAATACCCTTGGATTGGAAACTGATCTCAGAAACTATTTTCCTTACATTCAGTAATTAAAGACAAGTTCTTGTTCTTCAGAGAGAGCTACATCTCCACGTGAAATGTCAGACCTTTTCCAGAGACATTTATGGGCATGATCTTTGAAATATAATTATTTTACTTCTCCTTCCTTAGCTTCTTGTGTGGTAAGCAGCACTGTTGCCTCTGACTTCCATTATGGAGAAAATCCAAGAACATTCATGTATCAATCTGGCATATTTTCAAGAATTATTTTTTTTAAATTTATTTTATTTTGTCTAATGCAGTATATATGTTTCCCTGAAAAAAGCCCCCACATATTGTTTAGAATCCAGTGTTTGGTAGACTGATGCTGGAGCATTATATATTATAATTTAAGAAAATTTATGATGTATGAAAACAGTAAAGGGAGTATCCGTCAAAGCCACACGGACATGTGCATCCTTCCAAATATAATTCCTTTCCAAACTAAGCAAGGATTAACTAAAGATGTTTTGGAACCACAAAGTGTTATTTTTAAAAGGTAGCTAGTGATTGAGATAGATTAAGACTAAACATGGTTAGGATTGGCCAAAACCACAAAGAGCTTAACTTGTTCACATATTTATGGCTGCAGCAAAATTTGAGGGCCTTCAGCAATCCAAGCCCTGAAAACCCTCAGCATATTTTGCAGTAGGATGATAGTCTGTTGTTTTGTTTTGCTTTGTTGTTTTTTTAATGGACTTGTCCTTTTTAAAACTTGTACCTTCCTTCCTCCTATGAACATAAGAAGATCAGTTCGAACAGTGTCCCTGCAGGTCACCAAGTCACAAAGCATTGCCCAATGCCTTTTACAAACCAAGAATGATTCAACTGAAAGATGCTTCACAGTCTTGTGACCAAGGTCACATTCACAAAGTGTCTTCTCTCCCACACTGCCTCCTCATCCCAGAGGCACAGGACATCAGAGAAATCTGTCTATGGGCATTTACAAGCATGATGGAGTAAGAGAGGTGCTAATGATAATTACTATACACATGTGTGGATATGTGCCAATGATGGGCTTTATGGGGACAGACAATGTTATTTCTTAAGGCAAAGGAAAGAGTCTCTTGGTTTTTCCCAGTGGGAACCACTGTTTATTTGTTTGACTTACTTTCCAACTGTACCTCTTTTAAGTGTGCTATTGTGACCTTTTCACATTAAAAGTAACAACACCAGACAGCTGCCATGAACTCTGAGACACAGACACCAAAGGCACTTATTCCTTTTACCTCTACTACTTGCTCAATCAGTATCATTTGTCATTTCATTGACAGACATGATAAAATTATCGATGTCTGTATAATAACTATAATCAAACTCAAAGTTTTCTTAAATATAAAATGTCTGGCAATATAAATCTGCATCTATTTCAAGAAATCCTCCTGCTGTTGCTCTAGTTTCGCTTCGGTGGGCCAATGTTGATTCATTCACCTGGACTGTCATCTCAGTACGATAGGTCACTCAAAATCCTTCACATCACTTACTCTTTTCAAAAACCTGTTTAAAAAATTGTGCAGTTTTAAACGTTACTTGAAAACCTGAAAACAAACCATCTATATACATATATATACATATATACATACATAAGTCTGTATACATATGCATACATACATATATATATGCACACATACATATATATATGGAGGGAAAAAAGTGTCTGAGAAGGAGACAGAGTGGGCGAGTCAGTAATCTTGCCTTGCCATACCCTTTGCTGGCTAACACAGTGGGATCCAACTCTCAGCATTTACTCAGTGACTAAGAATGAGACCTAGATCCAAATTCTCTTGTAAAAGCAGTAATGATAAAAATGTCAACTTTGGACATGTTATTTGGTCGGTGATTTTAAAGGATGTCTTTGTAAAGGCAAGGTTAATATATGATAGAAGATCTATTTATAAATATTATCTAAGCACAATACTGAAGTAGCTTTAGATTTATCTTTCGTCATTCTTTGTTCATGTGTGCTGACTGCATTTTATGGTAACTGAGAATCTTTCTTAGGGGACAGGAACACTTCCAGCACAGTGTGTTCTGCTGATGTGAGTCTCATTTTATCAACAAGAAAGCAGAAAGTATATGCTGTAACTACAACTAATTTATTTGATTTCCAAGGACACTGAAAGAAAAAATATAATTACAGCAAATGGAATATCAAGGCAAATATCTGATTGTGGCTAACCATCTGTGGATAATATGGAGGAAGATGAGGCATAAAACTTTTACTCCTTGCAAGACAGAAATAGGTTAAATCAAAGGTCACATGTCCTGTGAAAGGTTAGTTGCTTCCAACAAAGGCAGAAGACGTAAAAAGGAACTAGAAAATTATTAATCTAATTCCTGAGTCTCACTGTACATTGGTGTACAGAAAAGGACCAGCAAAATGAAAGGGCACCCAAGGTCTTCTTTAAGATTGCCTCAGCCCATTACCCTAAAGATCAGCAAACTGGCACCAGACAATCAGTTCATGCAGATTGAGTTGATAGCAAGCCTTGGAGGTTAAAATAAGCTACGAAGCTTTCCAGGATTGGAAGATGAACCACTGAACTGTATCCTTTGCACACAGGTTGGAAACACTGTCTTTACAAGGAATTTGGGTTCATAGAAATTATGTATTCATGTACAATATGTCTTGTGTCCTTTGAGGGAATATGGTTTGATAGTTTAGTGATTCCAAAAGGTTGCCACAAAGGAATATAATATTGGGAAGAATGCAGCATTGCTGGTTCCTTTTCCATGGGGTATACACCATAAATCCTTTATACCTAACCAGGTTCCATCTGACAACCCTGTGCCGGTTTGCCCTCATTTTCTATCAGGTTGTCCCAGACCCTCATGCCACTAGGATGAGAAATCTTCATCTAACTTCTGACTTAAATATATCCATGCCTAGTATCTCCCATGCCTTGTCACACTTCAGACTTGTGAATCCACAGCTTCATTTTTTTCATGTAGGACTGATCTTCCACCAACTTACCATTTTGTTAGTTCTCTCCTCCTTCAGGTCCTATCTGAATTCACCTCTTGATCTGGTCTGATTGCAAGTCTAGCCAGCTCTACTGGATACCTAGCTCTGAGTGGTCCTAACTCACTAAAATCTAGACTCACAATTGCATTTCTTGTGTTTCTTATCCAATTATGTCTGGCAGACAGTGAAGCTTTGTTTGACCTCCAAGTACTTTTTCCATTGATCATTAAAGCAAGTTTGTTACAGCCAGCATATCTATTGTGCATGTAAACCTTTCCTTAGGCCAGGCACTGCCCACCTTCTTGTTTTGTGAAACACTAAATGTACTTTGGCATGAAACAAAGACATTAATAATGATGTATAAATTCAGATACACTAATTAGTTTGTGAGTAATGCATTGCATCACCAGTCCATGAGCTGAAGGAACAAAGCCAGGATATCCAGATTACATTCACAAGGAGGAGTCTTAATTATGCTAGTCTTAGCATGTGTAACTATAAGAACAGTAAGTGCAGTATTATCCAACTTTTTTTAAAAGCCAGTGTAAAAACTGAAAAAGAAAGAATATGTATTTATATTTAGAAGAAAAAAAATAGTTTCAGATGGACCATTTGGGATTCTTGGGAGTTAAGTTTACCAAAAGCCATCCTTGCCCCTACGTTAACAAGATGCTTTGCCTAGGATCTGTGTATGCCAAGCATGAGGAAAGGGAACCTTCCCTTTTTATTTTGCTAATTCTTCGCAGCAAAGCTGGAGAAGTAATTGACATTTAGCCAGTGTCCTAAATATTCAAGTAATAATTACCTTGGCAATAGCACAGCTAGACAAACAGATTAAAATAATGAGTGATACAGAGACAGCTATGCAACACTTTTTCCCATTAAAAATTACTGCTTTCACTTGCTTATCACTTTGCCAAACAATTCAAAATGAAATGTTGAGTGTCTGCTATGAGGTTGGTTTTTCTGGGAAAAAGTTCTGCTAGAATGGAAACATTTATGAGAATGGCCCACATTAAAAAAAAAAAAAAAAAGCTACTCTAGATTTTTCACTGAGTTTTCATTGCACTGTGGAAATGGGATTTATGATCAGGTCAAAATAGGGTTATTTGATGCTAAAGGTGTTCATCATGGAATTCCAAGATTATACCTGTTCCACCTTTAGACCAAATCCAAAGCAGTAGTCTCTCTCTGATGCCTTGGTCAGATCCTTAATACTCCAGTAGGAATTTGGATAAATCTGAAGTTTTGAGACAACTACTTTGCGATTAAATCTGTGACAGCAGTTACTTCCATTAAGCATGAATTTCAGTCTGAATTTGTTCTCAGATGTAAACCTGGCCAATATAATTCCTGAAAAAACAGATCTGAACAGTGCCTTTAAGGTGCCTGTTTAGTCAAAATGGAGTAGAGATCAAGAAAATCTTATTAATGAGAACAAAATATGCTGGAATGTGCTGTCCAACTATAAAGGAAACTTCTATGGAGCTCAAGCTTAAAGATGTAGAATAATATACTATGCTGTTAGTAATATATACCTTCATACATAGCACCTCAGGAGAAAAATGTACTCTTTGCCTAAGTGATGCAGGATACAGGAATTTGTCCTAATCCTCTCAACATTCAGCATACACAGAATTGCTGAAACCCTCAAATGAAAGACACACAGGACCACGCCAACATTGCTTGCTAGCTCAGAAGACAGAAATTGAGAAGCTCTGGGCTCCCTGGAGACATCACATCTGCTCTGCTCCAGCCCAACATACTGAGCATTACAGTGTGCTCATTTTTAACTGTTTCTTCCCAAGCCCTTCAGTTTGAGCATCAAGTCCTTCTGTTTTGTTTGTTTTCTTTGTTTTTCATTTCAATAGATGATTGAGATGATTCCTGGTAAGGAATTCCCATTAAATGCTGTTTGATCTAGTGTTGCAAATTTTGGACAAATGGCATTATTAATATTATTATTAATAACAATAATAATAATTAGTATTACTATTAATTATTTTTACA
>JANHGL010003566.1:10206-21766 GCA_024611195.1 Ceyx melanurus | reverse complement strand
GGTTCGGTACTGGCTTTGTACATATTTGTATATACTTCATTTTCATTTTTAATTAAATTGTTCTAGTTTCCTTTTTCAAATCACTAAGTCTCTCTCCCTTATTCCTTTTCTCTCCCCTTTGGGGAGGGAGGGGGGGTTAAAAGAGAGCGTCTGTTATCGGTCTGGGCTGCCCTGACCCTGAACCATGACAATGTACTCTGTTCCTGATGTGCTTCCCCGAGCATTGTAGAGATAGACATCTCCAATAACTAGCATTCTGCAAGAATCACTTGACAGCCCATGAAGAGATTACAACAAAACTACTGTAATAAGTGCCACTGAGCTCTCTGAATCCAGTGCTGGTAGTCTGGTTCTGTCTGAAGAGATTATAGTAAACAAATATAACCTGGAGATATGCTCACTCTGATTTATTAAACTGTGCTTAGCAGTGGTGGGGAAGAATCTTTGCATTACTCTGTCTGACTCTTGACACAATGTAAAGCAGCCTTTTCTGATTCTAAACAGAGAGAGATTTCCAGTGAGTGAGTTTGGATTATTAAATGGTGGTGCAGAAGTTTGACTTGTGCTTCTCCATGCACATGTTGGTTTTCAGGTTGGAGGTTGTGTGTGTGGAGCAGGAGGCTGGAAGTTTGGAGGAGGAATTACAGTAGCTGCATAAAAATGGAGGAGCTCATTAAATAACTCTGGAGAAGAGATTGCCTCCTTTATCCTAGAAGCTCTTACAGAAGCTTGACTGCAAAGAGCACAGCTATTCTGCAACCAGTCTTCAGAGCACCATCATAGTTAAGCCCAGGCAATATTTGCCTTTTTTTTTTCTTTTCCTAATTCTGTTTTCTTTAGGAGGGACTTGGGAGATTTGTTTGTTTGTTTCTGTTGGGGTTTTTTTTTTAGTTGGTTAGTTGTTTGGGTTTTTTTTGTAGGTGTGTTTTTGTTGGGTTTTTGTTTGTTTGGTTGGTTGGTTTGGTTGGTTTTTTTGTTTTGGTTTGGTTTGGTTGGTTGTGTTTTCCCACAATCTCAGTAAGTCACTTCCAGCTATTATTTGGGACAAATCACAAAATTTATTGAAAGAACTGAGGATGAATGAACACTAAACTACACTGCAGTAAAAATGTAGAAATACAGTAAAGCAGTTGTTCAAGGAGCTAATTCAGGATAATAAAAATAAAAGGGTTTCACATGAAAAAAATGATTCCGTGTCTGAACAGTTGAGAAATCTCAGATATTTTTTTTTTGTAGGCTGCTGGAAAGATGGGTCATCTCTGCAAAACATTCTGCATTGTGGCACCATGGCAGTTCCCTGGCCTGCTAAAAGTATTTCTGGTCCTTTCTTTCATAAAGGAATTAGACACAGGAAAGGAGCAGAGAAAGCTATAAAATATAATCAGAAGTTGGTGTGCATACCAAGACCCTTAGGACATTATGATCAAAGTACAGCAATAGCTGCATATGCCATTTCCCTGAGGCCCAGTGTCTACATAATAATCCCTACCATTTTTACCAGGCAATAATAGATTGTTAACTGAACACTGTAACTGCAGTGATAATAGTCTGGGCTAGAGTTAATGTTGGCCTGTTGAAGGTATGGATCTGCTCCAGGTACTGACTTCACAACATGGACAGCAAAACTAGTGTCCTGACACTGGCTTCCATGACACAGCTGCTCTCAGGGCCCCAGGGAAGTTGGACACAAGTCCTTCCAAAGTCAGACAAGAAATTACCTTAAATGCCGTGCTGGTCAGAATTAACTAGATTTCCTGTCATCCATCCTTTGGTCTTCACCACAGGGGACCGTGCTGCACAAAGTGGCTATTTCCTGAAATATGATTAAGGGGGAAGTAAATGGAGGTGGCAAAATGAAAGCGCCTCTTGTTTGGAGAAAGATCCAGGGAAAGGACACGGTGATTCTAATGTAGGGATTAATGACTTCTGAATATCAGGCACATGGTCCCAGGAGATTGCTGCATAAGTCAGATTTCAGTATATAAAGTCCTACTGTAGTCAACAGAAAAAGGTGAATGTCTTCAAAAAGACATTCAAGAAACCCAGAGGCTGAGCAGGTGAACAGCAGACTACTCCATTGGAACTGCTGGTAGCAAATGGGTTCTTAACCATGCACACACCTCTTAGCTGTTCCACTTCGACATGCACGGTATTCAGCTAGTCTAAAAGCACAGAGTCCACACATTGAGGCACAAACTGATTGGGATTTCGAAAATAACATGTCTGTTTCTAGTTAATTCCTTTCTTTATATGATGGCATATTGGCATCAGCAAAAAGCCCATAAGGGAGGTGATGGGCTGTCAGGTCTCCAATGTTACACTGGATGAAAACCATGCAGTTTTGATCTATCAAGGAATGTGTGCTACTAGGTACTTCTGAGAGGTCATTCCCATCTTCCCTGTTGAAGCTGAATGATCACACAGAGAGGTATGCCAGAGTACTAAGGCCAGAGAAATAGCCAACAAGAAGGTACATGGTCCTGTCTTCCATCTCCTGGACAAACTCTAATCACCAGGCTATTGTGAAAAAGGCCTGACCACAATCGTTGAAATATTTCAGAGCAAGAATGACAAGAGGTGTTCTCCTCTGAAGTTGGCTGTCAGAGATCACAGTGTGCTACAAGCTGAGGTCCCCCTGGAGCACACATGGGATGAAAGTTCCACTGTAGTTTGTACTGGTTTTTCATTTATATGGGAACAAGATGACATGCACTGCATTCTAGATATAAGCATATTAGGAAACTGCTGAGCATGGGAAGGTAGGTGATGCTTACAGAGAAAGTGCCTTAGCACACAGATGGAACTAATGTGCTTAGTTGTGCCAAGGTCTTACAACAGACACTGAAACAAATAGTGTGTTACCTGGCATGTAGAGAAGACAGAACAAGTACCTCCCAAATAGGTTGCTCATGAACTTCCCAAGAGATAGGTGCTCCAAAATGTCAAATGGTTGTTACATGTCCACACACAGGCAGAAAAGAGGGTTCCTACTCTGGAAAGCAGTGGCAATCTTCTCTGCCTTCCAGGGGTGGGTGGATGTGGCCCTGGAGAAAAAAATAGTTGCAATTTGTCCAAACAACAATATCGTAAACATTCTTTTTGCCAAAAGTAACATTTGGCTAAGAGTATAACAAGGTCGTAAATTAAACTTCCCCTGGCAATGCAAAATTATGCATTAGTTATGCCTCTAGTTGATTTGACTTCCTACTGAATATGTCAAACACTAATTAATCACAAAGGGAGGCCCCGGTCTGGTGAATACTTATTCAAGGATTACTCCATTTCAGTGGTGCAAAAATTTGGTGTGAGTGGGAAGAAAGGCAAAGGAAATATGGGAAGAAATCTTCACAAGACAGAGACCTTACATACTAGTTGAAGTATTCTGTTTGCAATGGACTTATCTCAGTGTCTTTAAGTTTTAAGAAAAATGTTTTTTGCTTTCAGCTTCATTAATGAGACTTTACTTGAGTGAATGTTTTTTGAACATACCTTACTTCTGGCTCCTGGCCAGCCCTAAAAGCAGTTGCGGTTTCTTCACAGAAATACAGATCTTCACAAAAAATAAAACTTTTCAGCTTGTAATTCCCCAGTGGTCGCCTCTCCAGCCAAATCACCCTTGGAAACATATTTTAAACCATTTGAGCAGGGAAAAATATTTGGAACTTTGCCTGTTTTGCTAAGGCTCAGCATCAAATTACACAGACAGAGCTTCTGTTTTTTTTAAAAATATTTTATGTCTATACTATTTTAAAGTACATGGAAAGTAGTATTTTTTTAAATAAAATAAAGCTTACTGGCGCCAGTATTACATCAGTGACTGTAACCATTGTGTGCTTGTATCCCTGGTAAGGATTTCTCAATCTTAATGCAACTGACTCAGGACATCAGGCTAGATGCAGCAGGAGATGTGAACACAATTAAGTACTTCTCTGAGTTCTTTAGGAAAACAACAGCACGATTACAATTTGATTTATGCTTCTCAGGTGAGGTATGCCACATCCTTCATCTTTTAATGGAGAGTATGACTGAAGACTGGGATCTAAGCCCAGTTTCATGTTAGAATTTTTTTTTTCATTAGCAAGTAAGAGCCAGAAACTTGCAACACTTACTGAGATGAATGATCATCAGTTTGGTCTGCAGCTTAGTGAACATAGATGAAGACAAAGGGGCCAAGTCCTTAATTGATATAAAATGGCAAAGCTCCAAGACTTAAAGGGACTTCAGGGGAGCTCAATCAATTTATGCTTATGCTTGCCAAAGATCTGCCCCAAGACATCTGCCTTTACAGGCTTTGTGTATGTGTGTGACAATCGTGTGACATATTGTACTGCAGGGCATTTGATAAAGAAATACACAAGCAATACATCACATAACTTCAGTTGCATCACCTGCTCATTAATCAGTTTCTCCAGTTCGGTCTGGCATTCCTGGCTCTTAAGCTGCTTCAAACAGCACCACTTATTTTTTAAAGCCAACCTGCCACGGAAGTATTTCCTCTCTCCTCCCACTAAAGAAGTGGAATTTCCTCAGAAATTATACCTGCATGAGGTCCAGGACCAGCAAGATTAATTCTGAAAATTATGAAATTGTCCTGGTTTTAAAGCCATATAATGTGTGTATTCTCCTAGTCAAAGAAACAGGAAGAACTTTAGCAGCTTCCCAGCAGATCAATTCACTAAAATGTAGAATGTCAGAGAAGTTGGGCTTTAAAACACTGAATTTTTATTTTGTGAAGTGGTCTTAAATTATTTTTGATATCTTCTAAGAGTTTTAGTTTTAATTTTTCTCTTTATTATAACAGTCAAGGCATTTTGCTTAACATGCAAGATACAGAGGGAACAGTCTCTTGAAAATGGTTTTCAAAGTTCCAAAGTCTTTTAGAAAAGAGTTTTTATATAACATTCATGTCATGAACAGCAAATCATAAATTTATACTAATTAAATCAAGAGGCCACAGACTCTATACGTCTCCTTCTACATTGTTAAATACCTATGTGAAAAGATTGTTCAAGATTGAAAGCCAGGCTTGCAAGAATTAGGAATGAGAAGCTGCACAATTTCCCAAACTTAATGTAATTTCTCCAATCCATATTACATACAAGTTATCACAACTCCACATAAACATCATTCTGACCCATTCAAGCTGTGCTTCATTCCATAAGCAAACAACTATTCTTTATTTCTTTTTGGAATTCCCATTTCTCACATGGGCCTCCAATTTATTTCACACTATGCACTTAAGCTCTGCAATGCATGCAGAACTACTCACTCCCTCCTGGCTGTTGTAGGAATGTTCTAACTGTGCATTTGCTAGACCACTAGCAGGCCCAGAGCTTTCTACTCCCTCTCTATATCCTGGGAATATAAAGTACTGAAAAAAAGAGCACCAGACTTGTCAAAATCAAGTTGCTAGCATTTGATTTTTCTGTCATGCCTAGTACCTGACTGTATACTTCATCTGCAATCAGCCTCACACACTCCTATGAGCTCTCAGCCACTCTGCAAATCTGTCTCCAGATGTGTTCCCTGGATAGGTAGGAAAATACGCAGCTAAAGGTTGTAAAAGAAGAGACTGACTCAAATCATGGTCCAGCAGAAGATAAAGATAAAAATCCAGTTGATGAAGAAACCCTCATTTGCCTTAATAGGAAACTAGCCCTTATTTTACTGCAATTCCCTACACAAAGGAGCCAAAGAAAAACTCAAAAAAACAAATTGAGAGAAAAATATTGGACTTGGTGCTTGCTGGTCTGCTGTGAGTCATGCTCAGCTGAGAACTCTATTGCAAAAGTGTCTGCTTAATTCTTAAGTTTCTGCTGAATTATTTAAAACAAATCAACACAAAACATGGGCAATTATGTGAGACTATTTTCCCCACACAATGCACAGGTCGCATTCTGCCATGAGGGCAACATGCTCTCTTCTTTTTTTGCCATAATTCAAAGTCTTTCTTCAAATTCTAGGACTGAAGAGTCAACTGAAAATAATTTAAACATGAACAGCATACTTTATTTCCTCTAAAGTTCCTCTAAATTCAACCTGAAGTAGATACCCAGAAGGGAAAACTCTCAGCCTGCACAGTTAAAACAATTTGGCAATCTTAGCAGCAACTGTAATAAGGGGCCT
Organism: Ceyx melanurus; assembly: GCA_024611195.1. Classification (NCBI taxonomy): domain Eukaryota; kingdom Metazoa; phylum Chordata; class Aves; order Coraciiformes; family Alcedinidae; genus Ceyx; species Ceyx melanurus. The sequence goes on along the minus strand of JANHGL010003566.1, from coordinate 15,640 downwards.
TATAATGGGAAACATACAGAAACTGTAGGTATAATTAACACATCTGCCTATGAAATGTGGAACAGGAGATAGATGTTAAATAGAACACCAGATTCCAGCTTTGCACAGAATGTGATCTCTACCTGTTTAATCGGTTAAAATAGCTTATTATGATGGCCAAGTCATTCTTTTTCTGCATTCTTTTCACACACTGAAACTTTGCTACTGACCATGTGGAGAAAAAACAATAATACAGAACACTTTCTTGAGGAATTTTTTTGTCTGGATAAATGATAACAAAAGACAGAAAATGAATTATGAAATAAAAGACTGTAAGTGAAGACTGATGTGGAATTCATGGTACATTTATTCTTTAATGTGCGTCCTCTGCACTCCATGTGCTTCAAGGCAGAGAGAACTTTCTTCCTTCAAGGTTAATTTGTTGCATAGAGTCTCTTTGATAAATCAAGTATTTCCTTTTCCCTGTTTCTTTTCAATTCAAAGTACAATAAATGCATAAAAAGCTTCTCCAGACCCATTCTTTTTGGACAAAATGCAAACAAGCATCTCATAGCCCACTGTTTTGAAACTGAACCTTTCTTCCTGCCATTTATTCTCTGGTCTTGCCTAGTCTGGGATTGAAACACAGAAATAAGAAAGCTTCTATCAATTTCCATCACCCTCTAATGATTTTCTCCAAGGTGAGAATGGCTTTCCTTTCCTAATTTCCTCCCACTGTTCCCAGTTCCACCTCTGGGTGCTACCCAAAATAACTTAGTCTTTCTATAGATCCTTGCAGGTGCACAGAAAGCATGTAAGTCCTGGAAGTAGAATTCCACTAACCCTTGCTCCTTGGGGACTGCACAAACTGTGGTACCTCTGGAGAGGAGCTCATATTTCCAGGGCTTCCACATGAATCACAGAATCACTCTCCCTTCCCTTACACACACATCACCGCTTCAGGAAGCTACACACTCTGTTTTGCTGGGTCCATGGTGTTTGCACAGGTGATTCATATGGAGCTTGCCTAGATCACATTTAGCACCTGTCTTCATCTCCCTAACAGCTCCTTACTAAATGGCAAGATATTTATGTAACTACAGGCACAAGGCAACCATCTCTTCTTCTGCCTTTGTACTCAGCACTCAGCAATCAGATTCTGTATTCAATATCCCCATGCCCTATTATGAGCCTTGGCATTTTCTGGGGTCATGCCTAGCCAGTTACTATGGACAATGTAGAAGACAGACAAAAACTGATAGTATGAGACAGAGTTCAAGCTCACAAATTCTCCACAATTTATGACATCCCACAACCCATGTCTTTTTGAATGCTCTCCTGTGCAAACAACAAAGATAAAATGCTTCATTCCATGAAAATAGCAACTGCACCTATGTGGTGTCTACCTTACAAATTCTGTTGTGTAAGCCAGCTCCTGTGCCAGCTACCAAGTCACTGTGCGTTATTCACCCAGGTGAGTATAGAGACAGATCTACTGTGGCCATGCAGAAACATATGGCTTCTTCAATTTGCAAATCCAATGTCTCATCACTGGTCAGAGAAGAATCAATCTGATGTGGGAAGATGGGTTATGAGTCTGTTGCTGTGAAGTGTTCATTACCACTCTGATGCTGTCTTGACTCATACCCTGTCTCACATGGCTTGCCACTGCTTGGAAGGTTACTAAAGGCCAACACCAGATTATATATGCATCCCACTGCACTGGATGTTATTCAAGGACTTCATATTCTCTGCTCCTTCATCTTTCATCTTTTACCTGGCCTTTGTTCTCTTTATAAAGAGAATTATGTCCTTTCTCATTGCTCTCCACAGGCTTTTTTATGATTTTCAGAGTCCATTGATTATATTCATTGAAATATTTCATTTCAAGGATTTCCTGAACCCTCGGTTCTCCCCAGATGGCAAGCAGAGGCAGTTCCTCTTTATGTCTCATGGCAGGTGTAGGAAACACTGTACAGCAATATAGTGAACAGATGTAAATGGGCTGATCCTGAGCAGGGCTACCAATTAAACTGTAGATGATATCTCATCATGAAAATACAGTAGATGGTGGTGTATCCTGAAAAGGATGAAAAATGGAGGACTGACAAGACTTCTTAGAGCAGATGGACACAGACATCTGTACACTGACTTAAATCTCAGTAAACCAACTGCACTTTTAAAATAGCAGTACAGAACACCCATTACCTCTCCAGCTAATACATGCTAATATAATACCATGTAAATAGAGATAATTTCAAATGAACTGTCCATTGCCTTTCACTACCTTGCAGGAAAGTCTTTAGCATATGTTTCTCCAAACAATCCTTGGCAGTTGTATATCCCAAACCTTAGTACTTTCAAAATGGACACAAAATTGTTTTGGAAAAGGACCAAACATTAGCTGTTAAAACTCAAACAAAGAAGTATGAGTCAGAAACTAATCTTTTTTTATATATTTGAAATGAGAAAAGAAATTCAGTTTGAAAAACATTTTTATTAAAAACTGTAGCTGTCTGTACTCTGAAACACCCTGGAGGTCTAAAGATGATATCAGTATATAAATATTCAGGGCTTCCTGAATATTTCTTTTCAGAAAAGACTTTTTTTTTTTTTTTCCCCTTACAATTTCTTTGACCTTTAGAAAACAGTCACTATTTGTAGCTTGATTTTTTCAAGATGTTCTCCAGTACATAAAGATAGCAGGGAATTCAATTTAAAAGTCAACTCATGAAATACTATATAGTGGTTAGAAGACAGCACTGCTTTAGGCAATATTTTATTAAGTGAACAGCCATTCAAAGCATTTTGGAGCATATTATATCCTGTTCAAAGGTGTTTACTTCATTCAATGCTACAGCAAAAGTACTTGACAAGAGAGATTATATTTGAACTATCCACAGGCATATAGATAAAATGCATAGTACTCAGCTATAATGGTGATGAGTCTTCTTGCTTTACAGAGGACTGTCTAAAGGACTGCTACATTAAAACTTTCTGGTTTTGGTTTGGGTTTTCGTGTGTGTATGTGTGGTTTTTTGTGTTTTATTTTCTTTTTGTTTTTGTGTTTTTGTTTCTGGTTTTGATTTTTATTTTGTTTCTGATTTTGATTTTTTCTTTTTCTTTAAAGGTAACAAGACTTTCATGAGCTCCCATAGAACAGCTGCAAAAATACCTTCAGTCTGTCATGTGGAATTCCTGAAGGTGACTTGTGGATTTGTGGCTAATGAAACACTGCAAAATACCACTCACCATGTTGTAAAATAACCTCAATGTTTATTAGACTCTTATAGGCCCAAAAAAAAAAAAAAAAAAAAAAAAAAAAGAAAGGGGCCCCAAGCATGTTATTCCATTATAATAACATAAAGCACAAAGTTAGAAATAAGCAATGTCAGAACAGAATGAATCATAGGGGGTTTTCTCTGTGACCTCAAAAATGGATTATGGATGAATTGTAACATTACAAAGCAATCATTGAAGACCTGGGGTCCAATTAAGGATTTTCAGTAATGAAAGTCAGTGTGGTTTCTCATTATTTACAACAAAGCAAAATTAAAATTTGGTCACCAAAAACTTATTCCACTTAACTTTATTCTTATTCACAAGAACTTGTTCCTGAAACAGAACTAGCCCATTCTAGTGAGAATACCATCTGGTAAGAGTAGCAGTGGCTAATAGATAACTTAGGGTTGAGAGCAAGGAGAGGGAACTGTGACCACTGCTCCTTCCAAGGTTCAGAAAACACAGAATCATAGAAGCTTTTTGATATTTCTGGTTTTCTACCTTTACAAGACAAGATTTAGTAAAATACTGGAAAAGACCCTATTTCTAAATTAATGATCTTGTGCACTACCTCTTAGCTAAATAAAGAGGGAAGATGTTCCCTCCTGAAGAACACTGCAGTTAATAATTTGACTGTTTTGAAAAAAAAACAACAAACCAACAAAACAAAACAGAAAAAAACACCAACAAAACAACCAAAACATACATTTGTATTTTTGTCAAATACAATCTAATTTTAATAACTTTAACTTATTGAATTTAGCTTTGTTTTCCCCCCGTACTTGGCACTGGTGAGGCCACCATCTCAAATATTGGATTCAGTTTTGTCTTGGACCCTTGCTAAAAGGACACTGATGCACTGGAGTGTGTACAAAGAAGGGCAGCTAGGCTGGTGAAGGGCCTGGAGTATGTCTTATGAGCAGAGGCCAAGAGAATTCGGGTTGTTTAGCCTGGAGAAAAGGAAGCTGAAAGGACACCTTATTGCTCTCTACAACTACTTGAGAAGAGGTTGTAGAGAGGTGGGTGTCAGTCTGTTTAATCAAGTAACAAGTGATAGAACAAGAGAAAATGGCCTCATATAGTACCAAGGGAAGTTTAGATTGGACATTAGGAAGAATTTCTAAACCAAATCAGTTGCCAGGCACTGGAACAACTTGCCCAGCGAAATGGTGGAGTCCCAGTTCCTGGGGGTATCTAAGAGTTGTATAGATGTAGTGCTTAGGGATATGGTTTAGTCAAGATTTTGTCAATGCTAGGTTATCAATTGGACTAGGTGATCATAAATGTCTTTTCCAGTCTAGGAAATTCTGTGATTCTGTTCCAATAAAAAATTCTGTGGCAGACAAAAATAATCTAGTACTTATACATGGGGAGAAAAAGTGAGAAAGCTTTCAGGGACATGACCATTGGCTTTACATTCCTGGGGAAATATTGACCCAAAATGCAGGACAGTGTTTGCACATGAAACTGATACCTATGTTTCTAGTAGCCGCAACAAAACCGCAAGTGAGTTTTCATCATGATGTCAATGCAGAGAAGAGCTTCCTCCTTCCTGCTGTTTTACAAGATGTGTCCCATGAACAAAGTCCACTTCCATAAGCCTTCCTTAGGGACAAAGACCTGTTCCCTGCATAAAAATCTTTCCAGACATAGAGGGACCATACAGACACTCCCCCTTAACTTTAAATCTGCCCAGTTTTAAGTATATCAATTGTAGTTTTGGACAGACAATACACAGGGATTTTTGCTGGCTATTTGTTCAGGAGTGATTATCAACCATCATGACCAAAAATGCCTACTTGTTTCAGAAGAAATGTAATTTGTATTCTGTGCCTTTTCAGGTGTGCAGTATGAGAACATTAACTTCATTACATAGATGTACCTGACAAGTGGAAATTTTCACATTCAGGGACATCCTGCAGATGTGAACATTGCTGTGATTACACTGAATGTAAAAGGCCAAAAGTGGAGCTAAAATGATGCTTTTCACCTGTGATCAGGGTATTTCCCTACAACTGTCAAGAACAAACACCTGTTTCTCTTTTACTGAGTTGTCAAATCAAAACATGTAAAAGACAAAGATATACCTTGCTAAACGATCCAGCACAGTAAATGTTAATGTGATAATTATGTTGACAATTATTTATCATAGAAAATAATTTATTTATAATAT
>JANHGL010003565.1:0-13505 GCA_024611195.1 Ceyx melanurus | reverse complement strand
GTCAGGTACAGGTAGGGACCGGGGAGGCGACAAGCCTGGACATGCACACAGACAGAAACAGAAGAGGAGTGGTTTCCGGAAGGCTCTGCTCTCTCTCACTTTGACATGGACTCTGGAGAAAAGGAATCTGCTTTTCTCCAGCCAGCTCTCACCTCCCAGACTGGATTATCTCCAACCAGCTCTTTCATCACCAGGTTTTCCCGGAGCTCCTCTGCCAGCTACTTATTTTGTGGGTTCGTCTGACACTTTGATCCCCTGTGACCCTGTTTCTTCTTAAAAAAAAAATGTAGCGTGGATTTTTCCTTTCAAGTCACTCCCGTTGTATTCTTTCCCCCACCCTGCCCCCTCCATCTTCAACGGCTCTTTTCGGCGGCCCCTACTGGTTGATGGAGGGAAAGGCGGCCATCAGTGTCTGTTCTATATCCTGCTATTTCAAACTTGACTGATTACACATTTTGTCATTGTTTGGTTTTATAACAAATATCTCTCTCTCTTACCCTACATATATATATTGTTTAATAAATTCTTGACTCCTTATAAGCCCTGGGTCTCACATTTTATAAAATTTAAGATAATACATGTCCAAACTAGGACACTGAACTAGGCAGTTCTCCCTAGATCAAAAGCATCTCTGTTCCTGGCCTGAGTTATAGACATCTCTAGGATTATATGCTCAATTAAGGCAGGGAAAAGGACATCCAGATCCCCTGCCAGCCTTCCTTCCTCAATTTGGTCTCATGCTGTACTAGCCATGGCCAACTAATGGCCCCTGGGAAAGAGCTGAAAAGCTCTAGATTAATACCTGTGTGCACCAGGGTAGCAGCTTAGGGTTGGGATGCACCTTTTCCAACATGAACCTGAAGCAGAGTATCTCCCTTTACCCGCTCCCCTGTTGATCATCTTTACGCACATAGAACTATTGTCTCAGAAAGACTTTCAAAACTGAAATAATATATAAGATATCCCATATCTTAACCCCCTCAGATGAGCTAAACATTTACTGTGCTTGGATTCTGCAGGGAGACAGTGCTCCTGCCTGGATCCAGAAAAGCTGCAAGCACACAAAACTCCCTGGTGGTCCCTATTGTTGATGCTACACATCAGAGGCAATAGGGTTTTTGCTGCTGTGTCTTAGTGCATGGTCTGTAGAAGCAAGGTGTGCATCCTCTGGGGACACATCAGTACCGTCCTCTCTCTATACAGTTCAGGTGCCAGGCTTCATCCAGCTGTAAACACTGGGCTGGCCAGTTCCAGCAGAGAGCTTCAGCAGATAGCCAATGAATTTGTGTCACTTGAATCTTTATATTGAGCCTATCAGACATTAGTGTGAGGAGAAGCTAAACAAAGTTTTCCCTCTGCTGTCACAAATTCCCAGTCTTGCTGCTCCCATGCCCTGGTCTGCAGCTGGTTGGAACAGCAGCTGCTTAAGTTTTCAAAGTTCCTATGATTTCAAATGTATAATTAGAATTGTCAAAAGACAAAAGAGAAACATGTCATGCAATAGATCTCCTCTACGAGTCTTACTTTGTTTTCTTCCCATTTTGGAACTGGCCAGCTGACACAAAGACGTCCCAATGGTTACACTAAGAAAAAGATGAGATCAAAGACATTTATTTCAAAGCTGTTGTTCAGCACATTTGGAGTGTGCCCTGAGGTTTAAATTTCAGTAAAACAAACACTAGGGTTGTGGCTTTTACTAGGTTGGTTCTTGCCAAAGCAATCAAACTAACCTAACTTCCTTCCAACACAAAGAGCTTGACTGGACTGTGAAATATGTGCTTTATATCCTTGAAAAATTTTGATTTGTCCTATGCAATATTTTGATTGAATAAATTACCACTATGTTAAACACAAGCACATTCAGAATCCATCATAAAAATAATATACAAGGGAAACATCAAGTAAACACTTTAATTCCTGTAGAAAGATATTCCTACCAGTAAATATCTTTATTGGTGATCTGAAAGAAAACAGAAAATCAGTGCTGAGAATACTTGCAGATGACACAAAAAATTGTTGATACAGTAAATGAGGAAGATTGGTTAGACAGGGTGAACTAGGTTACTTGCTAATGTCAGTGGAATTTAAAGATCTGCTTTCATAAAGGAAGAAAAACTAAAAGCAAAGATGAGAGGTCATATGTGAGCAGGGTGTATGCTGCAGTTCATGACAATGGAAAATCACTGTATAGTAATGGCAAACTACCAACTTGAGTTTATGTTTAGAATCTAATGCTAGAGCTGTAATAGTAAAATCTCACCCTGAACAAAAAACAGAATATCAATGATGTGTTCAGCAACAAGACCAGACTTGCAATGCTGTAGCAGGTTTATGTATCTGCACTTCAAAGTTAAATTTTTTAAGGGTTCAAAAATGGAACAGAAAAAAAAATCAAGTCCATGAAATGTGGCTCAGAATAATTGAAGGTGAGTGTACATCTTTAATTTATGGGAAGACAGAGAGGTGATTTGACCAAAGTTTGCAAGCATATCTCTATGGAACAGACTCCTCATGGAGGCTGCACCTATTCCTGGGAATGAAAGAAAAGAGTACAGTCCTGAGGCTGGAAGCAGAAGGTACAAAAATTGCATCTGTCAAAAGGTGAAAAGCTTGAAAATGTGTAGAAATGCATCATGAGGTTAATCAGGAGTTTCAGCCATGCTAGCAGCCCAACTCATGAACAAACAAGATATCTTGATTCCACTGGGATACAACCTCTGCACAGCTCAGATGAAGAACATACTTTTCCTTTGATCAGAACAAGTACTGTTAAAGATGCAGCAGCCCACTTACTAGCAACCTTAATTCACTAATCTAGTGCTAAATATTTACACTCATACACCACATGTAAAGGAAAACAATATATAAAGATAATGAAAGAGAAGAAATAAACCCATAGCCCATGTAGCTATACTCTACAGTGGATTTTCTGCTCCATATATGTCATCTTTTAATCTCAGCAGGCAGCTCCCCTGCGAGAGGGAGAGGTGGCACAGGTTATTACAGAGGATACAAAGTTCTTTCCTTGGAGACTTATTTTATTGTTTCCTCCATAAAAGGTCCTCAGGCTCAAGCACATGGCAGCCCTGTGTGTACAGAAACAATGGGAGTCAGGCAGACATACCCTACAAATCTGTTTGGAGACTTGTGGTAATTGCTTACTGGGCCAGTTCAGCATCAGCTTGCCCCAGCTGTCAGCTAGTAAAACACACCTGGTGAAACCAACAACTTCGAGCTTTCTGCTCAGCAATTTTTCTGTATGAAATCAGCACAATGTGTCTGGCCACCAGAAAATAAACAGCTTTTCTGAGTGTTTCTCCCTCAGCTGACTGGTAATTTCTTTACTCATCTAGGGTCAAAATGAAACTGAGATGTCTTCTTGTGTGCTGGAGAGCAAACTGCTCCTTGATCTCAGCTGACAGCCCTAAATACCACATTGTCCTGTCTGTAGTGCCATAATTGTCACTACTTCGTGAAAAGACTAGAAAGGGACCACTCTGGCATCCTGCACAAACCTGTACTTAAGTGTTCACACCAAGTTTCAGTTATGCACCTGATCCAAATGTGAACTCCAAGCAAGTGGCAGCTGATGGATGAACTGCCCAAAACATTTTTTGCCTCACCTACATTTCCCAACAGAAACATTTAACTTCAGAAATACAAAATTATTGGTTTTGACATAATTCATGATTTCTCACAGAATCTGGCTGATTAATGTGCAAAAGGTTTAAAACACTCCAATAGACTTTTCAGTAACTAAACTTTCTAGCATTGTTTGTTCTCACTGCTCTTTAACAAAAACTTCACATTTATACAGATAAACTCATTCTGCACCTAGGGCAAGGGTGACTGGCTATAGTGGATGGAAAATTTAAACTCCAATCTTGATTACCTTTCTGCAGTTTCAGACCCATTAAGGGTCATGGCCATGGCAGTCACAGCAGCAGGATAAAAGGTCCCTGAAGAAAGTTTCCTTTGTATCAGTGGACACTTTTTTCTTCTTCTCATACTTGTAACAACAGCAGTCAGTGAACTCAGAGACATGGGATGCTCAAAGCATTTGTTGATCTTGGCAGAAAAAGTTTTCTTTCTCACTACTGTTTTGGATAATGTGAGTCCAATAAGGGGTAAATTCCCTCTTTCCCATCTGGAGGGTGAATGCAGGTCCCGTGGACTGAAGCTGAGCTTGAGTGGGTGTTGAAAAGGCAAAGCAGCAGCAGATCAAGAGCCCCAGCATCTTTCACTGTTTTTACACCAGTGCTGCCTGCTCCCAGCAGGGTCCCTGTGTATATGAGGGTATGCTTGTCAATCAGGCCATGTGAACCTTGTGGGAAGGCAGCAGGAGCTAGCAGGAAGCTTCAGACAAAATCAGGTTAGCTCAATGTGTAACTAAAGTAATTAGCAAGACCCATTTCAGCTTTCATTAACTCCAGCAGAGTCTGGCTGCTGCAATGTCCCCTCTGCCTCCTTGACTGAACACACTTGGGAGATAGGCATAACTAGAAATGATGTGAGACCGACAGGGAACTGTCAACTTCCAAATCACATGCATGGAACACTAGCTAACAAGGGGGACACTGCTGTAATCAAAGTCCTGATTCATGCTCAAGCCTGAGGATGCTCATGGCACTCCCTCAGCTCAGATACAGTAACTTTAACTTGATAGGGTTGTGAAGCAAAGACCAGCTGTGCTCATCATCTCATCAGATGGGCAGAGGGAGTAAATTCAGTCACTTTTCATCTAGGTCCATGCTGCTGGGTGCAGGGTCTGGCACAGCCTGCTTTTAATTAGGGGTAGAATCTCACTACCTAAACAATCAAAAGATGATTTAGTGTGTTGGTTATTCCAGTGACTTGCTTTGACTACCAAGGCCAGAAGCTGTGTCACATGGAGGGCAGGATTAGACATGGGGACACGTAGAAAAGAATCTGCAGTTTTCCTCTGAAGAAAAACACCATTCAACTAGCTTTCAGATAGTAGGTGTTGCAGCAAAGGACAGTAATTGTATAAGCCAGTACTGTTTGTTACTAGTTTGATTCAGGCTCCCATATATTATAACCTGACAATATATTTTTACTTCCATAGCCAATCAACAAAATAATATACATCCAAGAGAACACAGTGAATAAGAGGTAATTTAATCTCACTCTTCATTAGTTCAGCTATTGTATGAAGCAGATAACAGATGCATGAGAATAGACAGAAAACACAGTCACTCCAATCCTGCCATCTGTGTAAATAAACATTGCGGAGCTTAAATAGTCACTCCCCTCCCGTTCACAGTCCTCACAGGTTTGTAATAAAGCACTGCCTCTCTGCTAGTTCATTAATCAGCTTCTCTCACACAGGCACTTTCCTTATAGGTGCTTCCTATTAATGTCACATTTGCCAACACTCCTGCGTGCAGCGTTCCCATGGGAATATTGCCTAACACCACCAGTACAGTAAACAGTAGTGTCCTTTGCCCAGGCAGCCTGGAAAGCAGACTGACAGATGGGGCATTACAAGAGGGCAGCACTGGGCATCACCTGGTTCACATCCCAAGGATTACTGCTGCAGTAAAGCCACATACTACCCTGACATGCTCACATTGATGTTCAGCTGCCTGGGATTCCCATTTTCACTTGCAAAGACCTAGCTTCACCCAGTACACAGCTTTTTGTTGCTTCCAGCCTCCCCCAGGCTCTACACGCAGAGCATGTTCTTGCTTTGCTAGCAGACAGCATTTACTCAAACTCAAGGCAATGCTGAAGTGTTTAAAATCCAAGGTTCGTCCCATCTTTAATTTGTTGAGATGTCATGCTAAAGAAGAGGGGATTCAGGGTTTCTGTACTGCTACCATGCCATAGTAAGAGCCGAGTCTTGCAGCATGTCCTGTGCTCAGTGTCTTGGGTATTGTATTGGCTTATTTATTAATAAGAATGATGGGCTCAAACCCTTCCCTTTCAAATCTGAAGTCAGACTGCAGCTTCTCAAAGACCAGTCTTTGGTACAGGTATCTTTGTCTCACCAGATGCCCAAAAGTACTCTTCTTCATAGTCAATATAAGGCAAAGGGCTATGTAACATCTCAGCCAAAGCCACTGAATAACAGAATCCATCAGGGAACAGACAGCTGCCGAGGACCATCTCCTCACTCACAACATGACAGAAACAGAGATAACTCCAGAGGTCTTGCAAAAGTCTGCCTCCCCAAGAACACTTAATCCCTCCAAGTAACTGTTTCCCTCTGTTCCAGATTTTAGCTTTGATTTAGTAAGAGCTACATCTAATGACTCATAATGGCAACAGTGAATTAGCAGAAGTCCTCAAGAACATTGATACATTTAGTTGGGGTTTTTTGTTTATTTGTTGTGTTTGTTTGCTTGTTTGTTTTTAATCTGATTGTGTCTTTCAAGTAGGCACCCAATGACAGGCCAGACATTTAACAACTTCCCGGTTTACAGAAGATGGTTGGCCAATCTGAAGATACTGTAGTTACTGTACATCCCCCTAAGAATGGCTCTTACTGCTGCCATCAGCATGTCTGTAGGAGAGGCCTGTACTCTGGCTAACATATCCCAGGTTTTGTTCCTGTAGGTCTGCTGGAGATACTTGCATATGTTCATCAAGAGACAGGAGGAGGCCAGGATCAATCAGTCACAGAAACTGGCAATATCCTCATATGAGTCCCCCATATTCTATCACCTGTAGGCATGAGGGCTGGGGAGGCTGCAGTGCTGGGCAGCAGCAATAAACCACATTTATTATTAATCACCATTCTGTAGCAGGATGAGTTGGATCAGGTAGAAGAGGGAGGTGTCTGGCACCAGGTCATGTTCTCCAGGGGAACACAATAACTCTCTGAAAAGTAGGGCATTTGGGATATTCACTTCAACAGGGCTGAAATTTCTCTCTCTTGAGTATTCAATGTACCATGTTTCTATGTTTCATGTTTCCACAAAACTAATCTATCTGTGCGGGTGCATTAAGTGCCTCCAGCTGGAATGTCACTCCTCAGATCCCTACTTCTCTGTCACGTCGTATCATAGAATCAGAGAATGGTTTGGGTAAGAAGGGACCTTAAAGAACTATCTAGGTCTAACCTCCTACCATAGGCAAGGACACCTCCCACTAGACCAGGTTGCTCAAGGCCTCATCCAACCTGGTCTTGAACACATCCAGTGATGGAGCTTCTACAACTTCCCTTGGCAACCTCTGTAATTCTCACCGCCTTCATAGTGAAAAACTTCTTATGAATTTCTAAATCTACCATCTTACAGTTTAAAGCCATTATCGTCATCCTATCAAAAGAAGACCTTGGAAAAAGTCCCTCCCCAGCTTTCCTGTAGGCTACCTTTGGATACTGGAAGGCCACTATAAAGTCACCTTGGGACTTTCTCCAGACTGAAGAGCCCCAACTCTCTCAGCCTGTCCCCCAAGGAGAGGTGTTTCATTCCTCTGATCATCTTAGTTGCTCTCATCTGGACTTGCTCCAACAGGTCTGTGTCCTTCTTGCATTTGGGGCTCCAGAGCTGGGCACAGTACTGAAACTGGGGTCTCATGAGAGCAGAGTAGAGGGGGCGAATCACCTCTCTTGACCTGCTGGCCATGCTTCTTTTGATGCAGCCCAGGATACAATTGGGATTTTGTGGACAAATTTTTGTTGCCAGCTCATGTTGACCTTTTCATCAACCAGCACCTCCAAATCTTTCTCCTCAGGACTGCTCTCAATCCATACCCTGTCTATGCTGAATTTGTGCTTGAGATTCCCCCAACCCAGATGCAGGACCTTGCACTTGGCCTTCATGAACTGCATGAAGTTGGCATGGGACTATCAAGTCTCTCAAATCATCGTGCAAGTGTGCTCCTGCTGGCAGAGAAGCCTGCACACCTAGAACTCTCCTGCTGAAAAGTCTAGTTCTGATTGTGTCCCAATAGCACAAAGTAGCTATTTTCACACTTAGGTACTAATGAGACTCACACCTACACACACCTCACTGTCCAGCCTGATAGGATTGCAGAGCACATAAGACCCTATGTGAAACACAACTGAAGATACAAGTTGTTCCATGTTGATGGAGAGGGTGCTCATCCAGCCTCTGGTTTACCCAGAGCTGGTTCACAGCAGGGCTGCTGTCTCTTAGGTGCCACAAACCACACTCACCCTTCCAGCTGGCAGCCTCATAAAGGTTTAGAGAAGCAACATGCCCAATATTGCCGTCAGTGAGATAGTTGCAAGACTTCTGCTTAGAAGTGGTAAGATGTCACCTATTTCATAGAAAGTAACTCAGCCTTTTAATAATTTTTTTTTTACTTAGCACTATGCATTTTTCTATTTTTTCCCCCACCCTTTTTAATTATCTCTTTTATGTTGGAATATCATCAAAATATATCAATGATGAGGATTCCCCTGAAATAGAAAATATACTTTCTAAGCTTTTTTATCCTTGGAATTCCATCGTATGAATTTTCTTGCACTGGAAACATAAAATACCAGAGACACCAGACATAAGTAATGCCATTTATTGAATCATGAAACAATACTTTGCTTTTTAAACTTTGAAATATTAGAACAAGTAGTGAATGTGACAAATACACTTTTTTTTTTTTTTTTCTCCTGAGCAACCTGTTGAAGCTTATGTGCCTCAGGCTAATAAGACAATATAATAATAAGCCTCTGCACTTAATACTCTATACAGTTTTGAGAATAGTGACCAGCTGGGTTAGGATTGTAAATCCACCTTTATTTTAAAATAGTCATGTTATAAGAAAGGAATCTTGCTAAATGGGAGAGATTATTAGCACGATTATTAGCATAGAGAAGCTATTAGGCTGAAGAGTGCAATCTATGAACCTACATAAAATACAGCAGTGGCACTGCTCTACTGAAACAGTTCATGTTGTTGTTACAGTCTTTTCCGTAAAAGTTTAAGCTGAACAACAGTGACAACTGTGCTTCCCTGGATAGAAAGACTATTTCAATTAATGTCCATAATATAATTAATTCACTTTTATACATTTCAAATGAAATGACTGCTCCCTGAAAAAAAAAACAATTAACCAGAAATGGTTTTACTCCACACTAACCATAAGGTGGACAGGAAGGGACTTTTCCTCCCACCTGCACTATATCCCCTCTGCAATCTCCTTTCTCATTAGCCCATATACCTGATGGTCCACTTCTGCTGACCTCTGTGGGTAAAACATTGCAGGTGCCTCTGAGTACAGAAAAGTCTCGACTCTGAAGTGGATCTAACTTTGTTGTGGCTAACTCATAGAAGATGCTTCTGGGAACATCAGAAGCATCAGCACTGTCCACCAGCCAGGATTGCTTGGCCATCAGAGAACTGCCCTGTTCTAGACAATGCAGCCTGAGTCCAAGCCCTGCCCAAATGCTTCCTGAATCAGATTGAACAAGTCCACTCCTTCACGAGTCAGCATTTCTGTGTCCAGTGGAAAAAGAACTGCCCAGATTTCTAGTGCTCAAAGGGTCAGTAGTCATTCAGGACCTCAGAAGGACATAAGCAAACTGTGAAACTTAAAAGCATTAATGTCTGGCATTGGCCAGCAACACCACAGACCTATATTAAGAGTATGTGCACATGTGCTCTGTACACACATGCTCACACACGCACCATTGTATGTAATCCCCCACATGTGTTATACTAGCACCATATGTTTTAACAGTGGATTTGCAGCTTTATCAGCACCTGTAACTGGGGTTATGTTGCCATCACAGAGGTTAATAAATCTAACCGTACCATGCTTCATATCCTGAACTCCCAGAGACTTCAAGTGTAGAAGTGAGCCCTTAGCCAAATGTCACAAAACTGTGAAAAAGGATGGTTAGATTTGTGGCCATCGTAAGGCTAATACATTATAGCCAGGCCCAAATATTTCTATTCATTTTCATAAAGATCTGTTTAGAAATATGGCTATTGCTAGTCATAGCTCTGTAACCATAGTGACACTTGGATTCGTGGCTATGTGTCACACTCTATACTGCATAAAATGTGACATTTCCTTGTATTAAAATCTCAATTTGTCATGTAGCTAGATAGTAAACCTGAGATATTCAAAAGAGTATGAAGAACCAAGGTGTCCAAATCCTATTGAATTTCAAAGAAATCTAAAGGTTAAGATCTGTCCTAAACTTTTGAAAATATCTGTATTTGTTTCAGATGGTCATCTGGTCTCTCTAAAGTTTCTTATGCTATTTTCTTCAATAGCAAAACAGATACACTATTTGGCCAGTGCTCTCCTAATGCCTGAGGTCCAGAGCTATGCAGACACTGGATCTCAGGCTTCTGTCCCAGGTGCTCAGACTCACTAACAACAAGAATTTTCACTGGGGGAGAGTTTCCTGTAAGTGAGGTGATAGAGTACACTTGTGGTGGGAGATACTGGATTACATGATAGCTCTGTCACTGAATATTGGTGTGAGTTACAATCTATCTAAAAAGGTAGTAGATGCAAACAGCTTTGCTTTCATGGTACCAAGACATGTTGCTTAAAAAGTATTTGGGAAATTAACATCCCCTATGTGGTAGGGTTTTCAGGTTACAAGAAGACATTTGTAGCATAAGAAAACTCACCATGACAGGTTATTGCTGAGGTATCCTTTGGAGGTTCAGTCAAGTATTAGAAGAACACTTTTTCTTTTGGAAAATCCAATGTTTCAATTTGGCCTGCATATCATAATCAATTATTATACAATTCTGCTCTTAAACTTATGAAGTGAGCAAACAATTCAGATAAACACTGCCACTTCACCTTGATTCCTAAAAACAAATAAGTGAGTAAGCATATAGGGATCTGGCCCACAGTGAAGATCTGCATCTGCTGCCCTGCTGGCCACCTTCACTCAGCACTCTGAGTAAGTGGTACTGTTTCAAGTGGTTTTTGGAAAAGAGATAGAACAAGGAAAATATTAATTAAAAAAAAAAAAATAAATCTTGGGAGCTTGTTTCTAGCCTCTATGCATGACTAAGAAGTACTTGCTGATGGTACATTGCAAATTATGTTACAATTTTTGGGCTCTTATTGAAGAAAAAAACATAGTAAATTAGAACTGATAACCCTAACGATTGTGTTTTCCCAGTTTTGATCATGGATTCCATTTATGCTATGTAGTTCAGAAAAAAAGAGAATGAATGTAAAATCTGTAAACAGAAGCCCTACTCAAAGCAAGTAGTTAAGAAAGAGCTAGTGTCGAGCATCCTGGTGGTTGTTTTCTTGTTTTTGAGGTGATTTTCTTCTGGTTTTTGTGTAATTTTGTTGTTTGAGGCCTCGCTGATGCCAGTATCTTGCTTTGTTATGAATTCTGGGCTGGCTACATGTGAAGCAGCACTGAATCTGTATTGATGGCAGCAAGCACTTGCCAATGCCTTTCAGCCTCTGGCAAAAGTGAGCCGAGAGTTGGTCTTTGCTGCAGGGTAGCCCTGTGGTGGAGAAGATTACAATAATTAGCTACATTTTGCTGACAAATCATCTGTATTTCTATAATTTTAAAGTGCTTTATGCTGGACAGACATGCCTCTTAAGGCTCATATTTATGATTTCTTTTTCTTCCTTTGTATTACAGCTCAGCATGTTCCCCCTGAAATTTTAGGACTTTTAAGTGAACAGGTCCTATTAAATTTCACACGACCTTCTTATGTCTTGGAAAATACAGCACTGTTTTATTACAGTTCAATGAGGCTTTACTTTTGCAGCAGACATAGCTGATCTATGTTTTCCACTTCAATGCTTCTGCTTTGAAGAACTGACAAAGCAAGCCCAGCAACAATGACCTGCGCGGTGAGTGCTTTTGCATTCCTGTACTGGTGCGTGGCAGAGCCCTGCGGGCAGGCAGAGGAGCAGAGACAGGCCACATGCAACTGCTCACTCACCTTGAGGGAACTGGGGTTGTTTAGTCTAGAGAAGACTGAGAGGAGACCTCATTGCTCTCTACAGCTACCTAAAAAGAGGTTGTAGTGAGGCTGGTTTTGGTCACTTCTCACAATTTACTAATGACAGAATGAGAGGAAATCACCTCAAGCTGTGTCAGGGGAGGTTTAGATTGGATATTAGGAAGAAATTTTTTACTGAGAGAGTGGTTAGGCAGTGAAACAGGCTGCCCAAGAAGATGGTGGAGTCACCATCACAGAATCACAGAATCACAGAAATTAGGGGCTAGAAGGGACCTAGAAGATCATCTAGTCCAACCCCCCTGCCTGAGCAGGATCTTTTTAAAAAACAAGTAGCTATAGCACTTGAAGCTGTGGTCTGGTGGTTTAAGAGATGTTAGGATCAAAGTTGGACTTGATCCTAGAGGCCCTCACCAACCATAATGATACTATGATTCTATTCTATGAGTCTACACTTCTGCAGCACCAGAATAAGCCAAGGACTGGTATTATATGTAGTATGGTGCTGAAAGGTCTGTGGTGGCTTCAATAAAGTAAGATGTTTCAGATTTAGTTAGCTCTTACAAAATAGGTGTCCTTAGTTAAGACAAGAGATGGCTTAGGAGAGAGTCAAGGCCTGTAAAAGCAGGGAGGTGATGGATTAGCTGAATGCAAGGCTGTTCAGAAAACTGGGCAAC
Source organism: Ceyx melanurus (assembly GCA_024611195.1). Lineage (NCBI taxonomy): Eukaryota > Metazoa > Chordata > Aves > Coraciiformes > Alcedinidae > Ceyx > Ceyx melanurus. The sequence goes on along the minus strand of JANHGL010003565.1, from coordinate 937 downwards.
ACTAGAATTATGGAAACTCATTGAAACTAATATAAAGGTAGTTTAGAACAGATAAGAGCACCTCCTTTCACAGCAGGCTGTGAACCTCTGGAACTGGCCAATTAAAACGTGGCATAAACCCGGAAGCACCACTCAGACCACGGGCAGCGTGAAGGCAGCACTGGGACCGATAATCTCCGAGACCGGAGCTTTTAAAGCGGACGGGGTTTCCCTAAGTCGGGGGAGACGGGGAGAGGGAGGTGAGTTCCAGAAGGGCTCGGCATCTCTCTCGCACAGGAGGCCGCGAGGGTGACGTAGCTGGGGGCGGTGACAGAGTAGCCACGGCCAATTTAAACGCGGCGTAAACCCAGCAGCACCGCTCAGACCATGGGCAGCATGAAGGCAGCATTCTCCCATTCTCGCTTGTTGGCATGAGGGAGGGGTGCACAAGACACAAGCAGGGAGTAACTGCTCCTGTATCCTCCTTAACAAAATGGTTTCCACTCGGCAAAGGAAGGCCACTCCTGATGCCACTCAAAATGGACGTAGTAACACAGGTAAAGCCCCCACAGAAAGATGTGGGAGTGCAGATGACAGGCTGCAGGGAATTCAGGAGTTCAGGGCTTATCGACAGAGCTTTAAACTAGATTTGAAGGGGGAAGGGGATAGAACCTGGCTTGCTGGGATTAAATTTAAGAGCTGCACATCAGTGCCAATTGGACGCTATCCCAGAGAGCTACTTGGAGGTGCTGCACCAGCAGAGATTGAGTGCACTGTGTCTGGGGATAGGACAGACACTAAGGTGACTGATCTGCTAGCAGCTGATGCACTAGCGGGGAGAGGTCAAGCAGGAGCTAGGCCTCCTCCCTCCAAGAAAGAGGCAGGGAGATCACTATCCCAGCTAAGGTGCTTCTACACTAATGCACGCAGCATGGGTAACAAGCAGGAAGAGCTGGAA
>JANHGL010003562.1:0-11687 GCA_024611195.1 Ceyx melanurus | reverse complement strand
GGTTCCAGGGGAGCAAATGTCAACGAACCCAAAACATAGCTGGCAGAGGGCACTTTGAAGAATCATGGCAACGAAACTGGTTGGAGAAATTCAGTCTGAGGAGATGAAACAGGCTTACACTCGGCACCCTCCTTCCTCTGAGTCCACTCCGAATGAAGACTCTCTGGAAACTACTCCTCTTTCGTTCCTGTCTGCATGCATGTCTGGGCTGCCCCTGGCCTCTTCTGGCCTGCCCCCTGGCACCGCCACAGGAAGGGAAAAAAGTGGTATTTTCCTTTTAAAGGGACTCGCTACACCTTGAGATGTGGTCTCTGTTCTGCATCTGTGCTTATTCCTCACTCTTGACTGGTAACAATTTATCCTAAACTAAAAGTTTTATCTACCTTTGTAGGTCACCATTTCAAAGCTCATAAGGCTGTCCTTGCTGCCTGTAGCCAGTTCTTCTACAAGTTCTTTCAAGATTTCACTCAGGAGCCTTTGGTGGAAATTGAAGGTAAGATTTGTGCATATAAAAACCCTCAGAGTTGTGTACTTATGATGGAATTTAAATGAATGTTGTGTCCTACAGGCTTACATACATTCTCGGTCATATCCATAAGCTTCCTTTATCTGCTCTGGAGTTTTCCGAGGCAGCTATCACCAATGGAAAAATAAAACTTCACCTGAAGGCAAATTAAAAGGACCAGTAACGAACAGTCCTGAAGTAACTCCTTTGGGAGGGGAAAGTGAGGGGTGTGGGTTTCTTTTGGGTGTTTTTTCCTCTTTTTTTTTTTTTTTTTTTTTTCCTCCCTTCCTGTATATTTTTAGGACCAGCAGTGTGACATGATCTTTTCTCTGACTACAGCCATTCTGGTCAGATGCCTTGGCTGTGATTCAAGAAGAGGATAGACATGGAGAAGTATTTGCCTGGCAGGGAACTATTTCCTGGAGTGTTAATTCATCCTCCAGTAACTTGCTGCACAGAGATTTCTTGAGAGATGATATTTCTGTGTTAAATCTGTCTTTTTTCTTACTCAAACAGTTTTTTGCCCATTTTCTCTTTCCTTTTATCTTTGTCATGGTGTAACTCTGTAGTTGTTCCAGACTCACATGTTTCTCTGGGAGACTTCTTATTCCAAAGTGAGCCTTTTAAGAGTCATCTTTATGAAACTGGCAGCTAAATTACTGTGAGCAAAATGGTGAGCAGGCAAGTGTGAAAAATTCAGCAAATAGATAAGACTGAGAAACTGCTAAAATAAAATTTTTTTTTCTTGCCTTTACGCAGGTGTAAGTAACATGGCATTTCGTCACTTAATTGAGTTTACCTATACAGCAAAACTAATGGTCCAAGGTGAGGAAGAAGCAAATGATGTTTGGAAAGCAGCTGAGTATCTACAGATGTTAGAAGCGATCAAAGCACTTGAAATCAGGTAAGCACATACGCCTCTTCCTAGCACTGAAATGTACAGTCACAAGAATTCTTTTACAGGCACTGGTTGCTAGTATTGTGGTGTTCCTTATCCTGGAATTTTCTTCTACTGTAGGATATGGGTCAGAATTATACAAGCTAAAAAAAAAAAAAGTCACATTCTTTGGGCTGGAACTTGATGGCAAGTGACATAGGTGGTAAATGTTGCAGAAATTGTAGGACTGTAACCTTCTGGATGACTGACAGCTGGGTGTATAGTGATGATGTGCCTCAGGTATTTAAAAAGCATTAACAAGTTTGTGCTGATGTTTTGATTTCATGCAGCTTTCTTGCATTTTTTGAGAGAGTAAGCAGTGATCTTAAAACTTATTACTGCAAAATTAACCTCTCAATCTTACTGAATGGATGTAACTGTTACAGTCAGTTTTGCATGGGATCAGTGCTTGATCAAGTGTTGCTGTGGCACATTTTGTCAAGTAGCAGTAAATGTATCGCCAAGCTCCAACCTGACACAAGCTGTTGCCAATCGCTCTGTGCTGTTTTTCTTCTCCTTCCTTCCCTTTCACGAAGTGTGTCATGTTCTCACTCCTCTCTATGCTCTTTTGCCATCATGAAGCAGAAGGAGGGGCAGTAAGTGCTTCCAGCACTGCCGTTACTGTTGCTTTCTCTTCTAGACTTGCTGAAAGGCCTTTGCATTCAGGCTAAGGAAAGACTGCTGCTTCCTTTTTATCTCCCCATGGACACATTAACCAAGGAGTGTGGCATTGGCCTCAAGTTCCTCTAGAAGCCAGCTAATATTTTGTTTAGAAAAGCGTCCATGAAATATTACACTGGAAACTTAGTTTTCAACATCTGCATTTGTTTCTGAATTAACTTGATATATGCTTCTTCTGTAGATTGCCAGTAGAGCTGAATTAGTATAGTGGGGTTTTTTTGTAGGAATAATATGGAATTGTGCATTTCTAATCCTACTTTCCAATGACACAAACACCTTTGTGTTGGGGTTTTTTGGGTCTTTTTACATTATTAAGTGTGGTACCACCAAGGGATTATTTTTTTTTTATTACTGTTTTCTTCAGGAAAAAATCAGGCCTTAGCTGTCTGCTTGAGGAATTTAAAATAAACTTTAAACTGAAAAAGTATGTTCTAATCATAATTGCTTTGAGTCATTGCACACTGGCTTTTGAATTAGGATTCACATCCATCCATCAAGCTAAACTGTCCAGCCTGTAATGATTTTCCACTACTGTATATTGTTATTTAATTTGTTGGTTAGGCATCACTAGTATATGCTGTAATTCCTATGTTACAAGAAAACAAATAATTTGTTTAATGAAAACACATGCAAGCCAGCCTCTTCTTGGAGTTATTTCCACTATCTTTGGATTTTGTAAAGTGTTTATTTTTTGTGGGATTTTGTTCAGCTTGGTTTTGGTTATTTCTGTTAGGGAGTCAAACTTGAGTACCACTGTCAGTCTATTTTCTCCCCTGCAGTAAGAAGGGAGACAGAAATCAATGCAGTGACTCACTCAGAGCTTTGACTGAAAGGGGTAAGCTTTGGAAACTTCAGCTGAAGTAGAGATGATTACAGAATTATTTGTAGAATGCATCAAAGAGGTGAACATCACCTAGTCTAGGCTAGAAAGAAAACAACCAGCTGCTATTCCTTCAAATGCAGTTGTGTTTTATGTGTGTTTTGTCATTCAAAGTTTTATACAATGTGGTCAAGGATGTTAGTCTGCTCTTTGCTGAGTCAATTATTCTTCTGGTATGTGATCCTGTTTAAACCCAGAAAATTAAATAGCACTATTTTCTGCATCCCAGTGGCTTTTATTTTTGTCTCAGCTGTTAGCTATATACTTTCTTTTAGTACAAGGTGTTACAATAATTGTTTTGTAAAATCACAGCAGCAGTGTTTTCTAAAAATCTTGTAAGTGCTGCAGGCTCCAGAGCTTAAGCGGTGAATAGCTTAAGAAGGATTTGAATCTTATTTTTGAGTAGGCAGGCCAAAGAACTCCATTCTTCTGGAATATTTTTCTTTCCAAGTATAGAATTTCACTATTTTCTTGGGTAAACTTATATCATTAGGTTAATTGATCTACCAAGTATAGATGCTTTTTATCATTCAAGCAGAGCTATTTAAAACAATTTTATCCATAGCCTTACATCATAAGTCCTGCAGCTTTAACCATGCTATTTTACAGCTCTATGGAATACAGGTTACAGACAAATTAACATCCGACATACACATAAACTATGAGGTCATTCATCAGTCAGCTTCTTTGAGAAACAGCTAGTGTTGGATGCAGGAGCTCATGATTAGGCAGGAGTTGTTTTCAGTGCTTATGGATCTTAATCATTTTTATGCAAATGCTTTACAGGAACAAAGAAAATTCATCGCCCTTAGAATCAAATCAAGCACAAAATAAAAATAAACCCAAAAAGAGGAAAATAGCTGAAACCTCTAATGTTATAACAGAAACACTGCCATCTGCAGAATCTGAGCCGGTTGAAATTGAGGTTGAGATTGCTGAAGGGACGATCGAAGTGGAAGATGAGAGCATTGAAACACTTGAAGAAGTAGCCTCTGCAGAGCAATCCATAAAGTACATACAAACAACGGGTACATCAGATGAATCTGCTCTGGCTCTTTTGGCAGATATCACCAGCAAGTATCGTCAAGGAGAGAGAAAATGCCAGATCCAAGAAGAAGGTGATAGTGCAACTGATCCCTCATGCAAACAGGTAGAAGGTATTGAAATTGTGGAACTTCAGCTGTCGCACGTGAACAATTTATTCCACTGTGAGAAATGTAACCGTTCATTTAAATTGTTTTACCATTTTAAGGAGCACATGAAAACACACTCTACTGAGAGTTACAAGTGTGACATATGCAATAAAAGGTACCTACGAGAAAGTGCTTTGAAACAACACCTCACTTGTTACCATCTTGATGAAGGTGGTGCCAGCAAGAAACAAAGACCTGGCAAAAAAATTCATATATGCCAGTACTGTGATAAGCAGTTTGACCACTTTGGACATTTTAAAGAGCACCTCCGGAAACACACAGGTAAGTAAATGTTTCTGTTGAAAAATTATCTAAATTCTCAGCAGTATGCAGTGCAGAGCATTTCTTTATCTAACAGAACTTCTGAGCAAATGCCCATTATTGCATCAACCATAATGTATCTGCTAACAGTTCTGTTACCTTGTTTAGAAAGTTTCTCCCTTGCTTCTGATGTCTCACCTATGATTTGTCTTTGGTTGTTTGTTTTTGTTTGGTTGTTTTGGTTTTTTTTAATTAACACAGCAAAGCATTTCTGGTGTCTTTTTTTTTTCAATGTGAAACCTGCCTCTGAAATTTGAATAGCCTCTTTTGAGTACAGAGTGACTCGTGCTTCTTTCTCCTTTACGATGTGAGGGAGTTAAGATGCTGCTTCTTTGTCTCACTGAAAAGTCTATTATCTGAGCATTATACAGACAACTCAAGTGTAAAATATATGTGCTCCTGATACTTCATATGGTTTTATTTTATATGTCAGTCATGAGTTGTCATGCATTGAGGATTTAATGGAGGGTAGCAGCCCTGTTTCTTTCACAGCTGCTTATTGTTGTTAAAGCCTTTTAATATGGATTATTTTTTTGTCTGTACAGGACTGATGAGTATTGATAATATGACAGTGCCCAGTCTTTTTCAAATAACCTCTTTAAAGTTGCCTTTATAAACAAGTCTTTGGCAAATATTTATCCCCTGTGAGACAAGGAGTGTTTCTCCATTATGAGCAACACAAGTACAACCTACTTAATGAAAGTCTTTTCAGATAAAAGTTTTTGGATTTGGGGGACAAAGCAACTTGGCATATCACAGGAGGTACAGAATACTTCCTAAGTGTATATTGATGTGAAAAATATAATAACACTTGGTATCTAATTACTTCTGGTTTGGAATTTTCAAGAGCCTTTAAAATCAAAACAGATACTACCATTTAACCATTTAGCCCATTCAGACAAGGACTTTTCTAAGTTCTATGTTCTGTATAGTACTGGTTAAATGCTAAAATGAATTAAAAGACCTGGGAGAAAATACCCTATAAAGTTGGTTTGGGTTTTGGTGGTGTTTTTTTTTGCTGTTGCTTTTTTGTTTGTTTTTGTTTTGTTTTGTTTTTATGTGGGAATTTGCCATTGCCAATGGCTTTGCCTTAATAAAAAAAAAGGAAGGAGGCCCATGGAGTTATTATCACTCATGCATACAATGCCTTAAGCAGCTTCTGAGTCTGAAAAAATACCTCCGAAGTGTCTTGCATACCATGTAACTGAAAGTATTAACAAAATTATCTCCAGAACTTAAACAATGAGGAAGGGTTCTTGGTTTGTTTTAATGATTATCTTTTTCCACTTTATGAAAATGGGTGATATATCAACAAACGTAATTAATGTGTTGGACAGAAATCCTGAAAGGTTGCACTTAGATGATGGTTATCTGAGTGCAGTAGCTCTAATTTGTCTTACAAAAGAAGGGTGATTTTCTCATACAGAAATCAATCTTTGAATGAAGCTACTATTCTCGATATGTTGATCTAATCCTGACATTTTGCAAAGCTTTTATTCCCTAGCAGAGTGAAAAAACACTGAACAGCTTTGATTCCTTCTTGTTTTTAGTGGAAATTTTGACTACTGAATATTTCTCAAAGTAGACCTTCGTAATTTTTTTTTTTCTTTTTATGGAGAGTCTGTGTCAGCTTACATGAGTGAAGGTGGATGTGAAGGAGTCACGATGTGCTCCAAGAGCTAAATGTTTCATCTCGTGTCTGAAAACCCTGTAACTTAAGTAATTTGTATGCCTTCTTAGGAAAAAAATAATCAAGGTCTTTACCATCTTTTGTAAATCTAAACCACATTTTGCATGAAGTGTGCTTTGAACTGCAAATGACTTCTGCAATAGGAGTGAATATATGGACTCTACTTACATACCTGGAATAAATAGTCTTGAGAAGTTAATTTAATAAATGCCTGACTTCAATGTGTTTGTGGACAAAAATACAATAATTACTAGATTTACTATTTCTCTCTAAACCAAATCTCAATAATAATAATTTTATGGTTGTGGTTTAGTTCTCTCATATTTCTTACCTATGAGGCAAATAAAAGTCACCATGTTAGTTGTTATGAATTTGTTTGGATTAAAAAATATTTACTGAGGCCAGTCTCCTTCCTGTGGCTTGGGTTACAAAGGAACAGAACAACACTGGTCTATATCTTCGTCATTATTTCTGTCCCAGGTTACTTAAAATTGGCAAGTGAAATCTCGTCTGTTCTCAAAAGGAGAAAAAGATAATCATTAGTTAAGCAAAAACCCTCCGTCTTTGTAAGATTTCACTTCTATGAGATTGAACTCATAGCTGGATAAGATATGGAGGAGGAGAAGCAAGCTGTCACCTTTAGCAGAGGAATTTAGCTTTCAGCTCAACAGTGTGCTTCTCAGAGAAGAGAGAAGATAGCTGGCATACTTTGTGTGTTTTCCATCACTGATGTGACTGATGCAGCCCAGTTCACAGCATTGATTTGCTTTGTACAAGAAGTCACACATCTTCTGGCCTTTGGATATTAATAGAATCATAGTATCACAGAATCACTGAGGTTGGAAAAGACCTCCAAGATCAACAAGTAGTCCAGCCATCTACCTAACATTATCATGATCACTAAACCATGTCCTGAAGTGACATCCAGGGATGGTGACTCCACCACTTCCCTGGGCACCCTGTTCCAATGCCTCATCACTCTTTCAGTGTATATATATCTTTTTCCTCATATTTTTCTAATATGAGCCTTCCCTGGCACAACTTAAGAGCATTTCCACTCATACTGTTGCTAGTTACTTGGGAGAAGAGACCAACCCCCACCTCACTACAGCCTTCATTCTGGTAGTAGTAGGGAGCATTAAGGTCTCCCATCAGCCTCTTGTTTTCCAGGCTAAACAACCTCAGTTCCCTCAGCTGTTCCTCATAAGACTTGTTCTCTAGACCACTCACCAGCTTCATTGCCCTTCTTTGGACACGCTTCAGCACCTCAGTGTCCTTGTAGTGAGGGGCCCAAAGCTGAACACTGTATTTGAGATGCAGCCTCACCAGTCTTGACTGCAGGTATAATCTCTTCCCTAGTCCTGCTGGACACACTGTTTGTGATACAGGTCAGGATGCTGTTGGCCTTCTTGGCCACCTGGACATACTGATGTCTCATCTGGCTGTCAACCAAAACCCTCAGGTACTTTTCTGCCAGGCAGCTTTCCAGCCACTCCTCCCCAAGCCTGTAGCATTGTCTGGGGTTGTTGTGACTGAAATGTAGAACCTGGCACTTGGCCTTGTTGAACCTCATACAATTGATCTCAGCCCATCAATCCAGCCAATCTTCTCTTACAGTGAGAGGGATTTTGCTCTCCTGGTCTCTGTCATTGTGGTCCATCCACGCAAAGAGGTATGGGAAGAGAGGGTTGGTGTTTTTGTTACTGCCACTGTTATCTTTGAATTGTTACTTTCAGACACTTTCAGCATTATGTAGGAGATTACTCAAGAATTTAAGGAAGCATAGAGTAGATCTGTCTCTGACTGGTGTCTTGCTCCAAGTAATTATTGAAATGTGGCCAGATCCCAGGTGAAGGTCTGTGGTGTGAGTTTTGCTGTGTAGCATCCATCGGTTGCTTGGGCTAAGCCTGTGAATTTTTGACCTGTAAGACTGATGATACTTCAGCATCTTCTGCATTACCTCTACAAGAGTTTCCAAAACCCACAGCATTTTGTAACCATTAAGGGGAAAGTTCCTACCATATAACAATTTTTCTGTAGCCTTTAGATGTATAAGTGAGAATTATATGCTATTTGTGAATTCTTTTGAAAATTTATTGGGAACTTATGAATATCTTTATTTCTGAAAAATAGGGGTTTATTGGCTTGCCATCTCAATGGCCAATGATTACTGCATTCCTGAAAATGCAGGCTTTTTGGCTGAGCTAGGATAGATTTCTTACACTGTTCAGCAAAATATCTTAACCTCTTTCAGAGTTCATTAAGCCATTTTTTTTTTCAGCAGTGATGTTGGTGTCCACAGATTAATTATCAGACTTTCAGAAGAAACACACTGTTTTTAATATTTTGTACTTTAACTTCCTTGAATTCCTTGTGTTTGTGCATGATGAAATTAGTGAACAGATACCAGTTGTTCTTTGTTACTACTTGATGATAACAATATACTACTTTGGAAGAAAAAGATAAAATTACCTGTTTTCAGCCTCTCCTGCTGTTGTTCTTATCTGGCTTCTGGGGGTGGTACCACGTTTGAAATGAAGTGGCCAAACTGAAAGGGATTTTAGTCTTTCATGTGCCCATTTACATTCCTCTGTGCTGTCTCTTCACTTTATTAGGGGGGTGCTTTTTGTTTGAACACTGATGCATTGTTATTTTTTGGTCATTTGGTGCCAACTTCTTTTTCTGGAGCTCAGTTTCAGCTCTCAGGCATAAGCTATTACTGTTCTTGAAAATAAAACTTCTGATTATTTAAATACTTTCTTCTTTAATGTGCCACTTTGAATAGGTATTAATGTTGATTTCTTAATTATAAATGTTATCAAATGAGAAGAGGGAGCTAGTATTTCTGTAAGATATTTTGTCAGAATAGTAGTCTAAATTCCGTAAAAACCTAAACGTGCAATAAAAGGCACTGGAAATTTTTTAACTGTTTTTCCAAGCTACAGTTGTGACTCCACATTAGATTTTTGCCCTTTTACTTACAGAAATAAAATTCAGTAAACTTCTGTAGACTATTCCATTCAGCCACATATTTACAGTGTATTTATCAACCTATACAAAAAGGAGAGGGGAATGAGAGATAGCTGACAGAAAACCAGCTGGTTTTATACGCTTATAAATCCCTGTATCTTTCTTAACAGGTGAAAAACCATTTGAATGTCCAAACTGCCATGAACGTTTTGCTAGGAACAGTACACTTAAATGTCACCTGACGGCCTGTCAGTCTGGAGCTGGAGCTAAAAAGGGAAGAAAGAAGCTGTATGAATGTCAGGTGGGTAATGGAAGTAGCAGAGCCTGAGTCTGGGTATCTCCTTCCTGTGCTGAGGAAGTGTGGGAGTACCAAGCGGGACAGGCAGCAAGTAGGCTTAAGTCTCAAAGAGCTACTTTTAATGAAATAAATAAAATTATCATATTCAACCACAACATGCAGATAAATTCTTATATCTAAGTAGTTCCATTTAAAATATGAAATTACTGGTATGGAGCATTATAATACTTATAAGCACAGAGGTTCTTATAATAAGGTAAGTGTTCATCTGCGTTTTGGTCGTCTTTGTGCTTCCTTTCAAGGTTCTTGATGAAATGACCTGTGCCTTTCCTGCTTGTGAGCGTGCTTCACTAAAATCCAAAATACAAATTTTAAAAATTTTATTCTCTATTTCATTATTCTTCTGTTTGATACCCAGTATATTGACTTTGTTTGGAAAGTCATTCCCACTTAAGATGACAATCTGTAATGTCTTTTAAGGAAATATCAATGCTGTAGATGAATAGCTAGGGTACTTGGTCACTAAACATAACTGACATTTCCAGAGCTGTTCAAATACTTCTCACTTATCTTTAAAAGCTGAATCTGAAAAGCTAGAAAATGAGAGCTGAGGTTGGTTGTAGCATTTTTAACTGCTATTTTGCTGCCCCACTGCTGTGAGACTCAAGTAAGAACATGCTGCTGCTTCTCTTTTCTTCCTTAATAAGGCTCTCACCTTATTCAATTCATAGAATGGCTATTATTTGAGGTTTTATTGGGTTGTGTAGTGAAGAAAACTGCTGAATATTTGCTTTATTTGTTCCAAAAGAGAGTGTGATCTTGTTTACAGAAAGCATTGAATACTGCAGGGGATTCATTCATTCTGTGTTGCTAATCAAGTCATTTAATCAGAGGTTTCACTGATGCTGTTGTATCATTTAGGTGTTAACAGTAGTCTGAAGTTAAATCTTGGGACCATACCTTTATTTTGAAGATCACAGAATCACAGAATGTCTTTGGTTGGAAGAGACCTTCAAGGTCATCAAGTCCAACCTTTGACCCAAGACTGCAAGATCACCGCTAAACCTTGTCCCTAAGCACCAATTCCACATGCCATTTAAATGCCTCAAGGGATGGCGACTTCACCACTGCCCTGGACAGACCATCCCAATGTTTAATAACCCTTTCAGTGAAGAAATGTTTTCTGATATCCATCCTAAACCTACCCTGGCATAACTTGCAGGCGTTCCCTCTGGTCCTGTCACACATTGCCAGAGAGAAGAGGCTGTCCTCCTCCTCACTCCAAGCCCCTTTCAGGTAGTTACAGAGAGTGATAAGGTCTCAGCTTCCTCTTCTCCAGACTGAACAACCCCAGCTCTCAAACTCTCCTCACAAGATTTGTGCTCCAGGCCCTTCATGAGCCTCTTTGCCCTTTTCTGGACAAGCTCCAACACTTCCATATCCTTCTTATAGTAAGGGGCCCAGAACTGAACTCAGTACTCAAGGTGTGGCCGCACCAGTGCTGAGTACAGGGAAACAATCACCTCCCTATTCCTGCTGGCCACAGTGCTTCTAACACAATCCAGGATGTCATTGGCTTTCTTGGCCACCTACACGTACTGCTGGATCATATTTAGTTGGCTATTGATCAAAACCCCCAGGTCCTTTTCCAACTTGGCAGCTTTCAAGCCACACATCCCCAGGTCCATAGCTTCCCATGGGGTTGTTACAACCAAGTACAGGACATAAGTTTGCCCTGAATATGAGAATTACTATATAAGAAAGTTGTACTTAACAGCTTCATTTAACATACTGTTTTGTCTTTGTGGCCCTTTTGTCTAATTGCTTTGTGTCACAGCTTTCTCTTATAAATTCATACCACATCCTTTCACAGATGATGTGAATGTGGATTAGTGTTTCTTCAGCCTGCAGAAACTATAGCAATTATTGGATAATTTTTTCTTGACTGTTTCTCTGGAACTGAAGTTGAGCAGTATTCAGTAAGTAAATCTTGGCTTACTGAACAAAGAGGAGAAAACAAAATTGTGCTTCCTTGGTCAGCAGTTTTGGTCCTATTCACTGTATGCCTTGAGTAATGAATAGGACTCCACATAGTGGATGAGGGCAAGGTGGTGGATGTTGTCTACCTGGCCTTTAGTAAGGCATTTGACACCATTTCCCACAGCATTCTGCTGGAGAAGCTGGCAGCTCATGGCATAGATAGGAGGACTCT